>JAASFI010000563.1:0-23602 GCA_023333705.1 Globisporangium viniferum | reverse complement strand
GTCAAGAAGGCGGACCGGAGAGCGAGGCAGCTCACGCTCTCCCCCGCTCGGAATCGTGAGCTGGTCGTCTGAAAACGCGCGCTCCCCGACAGCAAGCAAATGGAGCCACTCTGTCCCCTCAGTCGCACCCCGGAAGATGGTCGAGTCGCGAGTGAGAACCATGGACCAAGCGTCTGTGAGCAAGCGTCTGTGAGCAAGCGTCTGCGGCAGGAAGTCGATCCTGGTGGCTGCACGTTTACAAGAACGCATTTCCTTGCAGCACCTGGGACCTCAACGTGTCTGAGATGGCTCGAACGTACAAGCAGAGTGTAGTAACAGACGCCACAGACGCGCTTCAGCCTGCTGCTGGAGTGCGGCGCAAGCTACAACTGCAGTTCGTGTCACTTCACTCAGGACCGAGACATCCACGCAGCCAAGAACATCTTCATCAAGAGCGTTAGTCGGCTGGTAGGATAGGTAGTTCAGCAGTAATCGGTGAGCCTGCACCGCGGAGACCTGCCAGCTACATGCTGGCGACAGAGGCCCAAAAATACTGGCGCCCTCATAAAATCAATACTTTGAAAATGTGGGCCACACCAAACCGTTTCTCTTTCACCTTTCGCGGGTAGGTAGGAAAACTGCAAGTGCAATCTGTGGTCTAAATTCCTTTGAAAATGTATAAACCTTGATAAACCAAAAGCATATCAAATATGCACATTTTTGATAGAAAGAAACATACTTTTTACACAGGGTTTTATACGTTTAATCATCGCATTGCTGAAACTAAAGGCAATATATTTCGAAAGTGTCGTCAGTGCTGAAGGTATCATCGACAAAAAAACTGTGTGCGCGTGCTTTGCCGTGCAAGCATTCGGTTCAGTCCGCAATCTTCCGCGCAAGCCACACGCCATCCGCACCAGCTCCAGCTAGCCATGGCGAAGAAGGCCGACGCCGCAGAGCCCCCTGCTGCTGCTGCTAAAGCCCCCTCTCCTCAAAAGAAAGGGAGCAAATCCACCGCCGCCGCACCAACTGCCCCCACCAGCAAGAAAGCGTCGTCGTCGTCCTCCTCCTCGCTGCTCTTCATCGTCGTGCCGCTGCTCGTCGCGCTCATTGGCGGCGCGTGGACGATGCTTGGCCCGCAGTTCAATGGAAGCGCGGGGGTTTCTCGAGAGCTCGGCGACGCGAGCGTGAAGAACGTGTCGGCGTCTGCGGTTCCGTCGCATGTCGACATGGCTACGCCCACCACTGCTGCGGGCGAGAATGTTGCCGGTGTGGCGCTCAAGAACAAGTACGAGAGCGAGGTCGTGCACATCAACACGCAGAAGCTGCTGACACCGAGCGTGAAGCCGGAAGTGAACTGCCCCACCTTCGCTGTCCAGGGCGATTTGACGCATGTCGAGACCGTCATGGGCCGCGCTGACGAGCTCAAGAAGGAGAACCGCGTGTTTATCATGCTCAACGGACAGAATGAAGGTCTGTTCTTCAACTGGAACGCCAAGGACGCGTGTCTCCATGAGCTCGCGGCGTTTGCTGCCGAGAGTCTCGGCACAGACGTGGACATCCTCGCGAATGGTGTGAAGCTCATGACACAGGACGGGTTCGCGCTCACGACTGTGGACGAGCTCGACCAGCTGCGCATCGCGCACGTACTTTTTGATTTCCAAATCTGGGTCTGGCCGGGCATCAAAGTCGGCCACAAGTTCACGATCGAAGGGTACAAGATCAAGACCGCATCGATGCGTCCAAAAGTGTTCACCGTCGAAGGTTTCTTCTCGCAGGAAGAGGCGGACTCGATCATCGAGCAAGGCGTCAACCGCTTGACGCGCTCGCCAGTGGACTCGCCCGACGCAGTCGACGGCTACCACGCAGACCGCACGAGTGACACGGCGTTCTTACGGGACAACCAGTTTACGCGCGACTTCCGCGTGCGCACGGCGACGCTCCTGCGCTTGCCGTCGTCGAGCTTCGTCGAGCGCATGCAGCTCGTGCGCTACCAGAAAGGTCAGTTCTTCCGCAAGCACGAGGACTACTTTGACTCGAAGCAGTTTATCCCAAAGAAAGCGCTTTCGAGTAAGGAGTACGAGGCGTGGACCAAGTGGGCGGCTGCGAAGATCCAGGAGCTCGTGGACGCTGGTCGCCAGGACGAGATCCCGGAAGACTACCGACCAGGCGGCGCAGCTTTCCCAGACTTTAACAACAAACTTTCGTTCCAGCACTCGCTCTTGAGAGCGTTTATGGAAGACGCGGAGGTCGTGGATTTCTTTGTCGAGCATGCGGATGCCGAGTGGGGCACGTGGATCAAGGAGAACTTGGCAAACAATGCGGACGACATTGTCGGCCCTCTGATGAAGGACAAGGGCTACATGCTCCCGCACGTGATCAAGTCCTGGGAGAAACGCGTGGGGCTACCTGAGCTGCGATACAAGATCCCAAAGCGTCCACTGAGTGGCGTCACTCAGTACTTCCGATGGATCCGCTGGAGCAAGGAGAGAGTGCAGGACCTCTTGGACACGAACCCAGACGCGATCCCAGCCAACTTCCGCCCAGAAGGACCGGACTACCCAACGTACAACATTCGCTTCCAGAACCGTCTCGCCAAGTACATCCTCGAGGACAACACGAAAGAAGAACTGGTGGAAGCGTTTAGTGAAGAGTGGTACGAGTGGCTCGTGACGAACCAGAAGTCGAAGGACGTGCTGATTGAAGCGTTGCGCACCACGACCAAGATCTTTGAGTTCGCTGTCAAGTCCTGGACCAAGCGCGCGGGCGACGCCTTTGCGTACAAGTACGTTTTGCCTCCCATTGATTTGTGTCGTCACAACCTGCCATTACTGACGAGCTTTACCTGTGACTACACTAGGATCCCTGTGAACCTTCACCACTTTGAGCCGAACCGCTTCGCGACGGTGTTCTTGTACCTGAACGACTGCCCGGAAGGAGGCGAGACCGTGTTCCCGTACTCCAAGTCGCGCCTGGTGACTGGCATCAAGCGTGAGGGCATGGATGAGTGCTCGGAAGGACTGGCGGTGCCTCCGACCAAGCTCTTCGCGTCCATGTTCTACTCGCAGACGCCGCTAAACGATGTGGACCCGGCCAGTCTCCACGGCGGTTGTCCACCCCACAAAGGCGTGAAATGTGAGTCTTTGTTTTGCAATGTGAACCCTTGTTTACTGGTGTAGAAGTAGTTTCTGACTAACACATCTTATTTCTTCCTGTAGACGGAGCCAACTCGTTCACATGGAATGCGGATGCCGACGAAGGCGCGAACGCCTGGGACCTCGGCGAAGATCTGAAGGCGGACCCGCACGCAGAAGACGACGATGACGAGTAGAGTGGTGGATGGCTTGAAAATATTGAAATCCGGTGGTGGTCACAAGAAATATAAAGGTTCAGTTATCACTTCCGAAAACAGGTAAAAAGGTCAATCTCATTTTCAGAGGTGGGACGCATTCAGAGGGTTGGAAGACCTTGTTACAGTAACGTGTTCGTTACTAACTGGTTTCCAGGCTCAATGGATCAAAAGCCACAAACACAAAAAGCGAAAAGCCAAAATGACCGGGAAAAGCCAAAATGACTTTCAGAAGCGAACGAGATGTCCGCGCATCGCCTTTTTTAGCGTCTTCCAATGATCGTAAAGCACGTGATCTGCTCTATAACCAATTACCAAATCGTGTAGTTCAGTCTGGACTGGACAAACACTGGATGCCTCACTTTCACTTCCAAAATATCACCTCCGCTTGTTATGTTCCTCAGCGTTCGCACGCGTGCGCTTCGGCCGTACTACACACTTCGCTGCGGTTCTCGTAAAGCTACTTGACGACCTCGAGATGTCCAAACTGTGATGCAAAGCCTATAGCATTCGTAGTGCAGCCCTCGGTTCGATTCTCATGAAGAAATTTGACAATCTCGAAGTGGTTTCTTCCTGCAGCGTTATCCATCGCATGCATCGTGCATCCCTCAGTTCGGTTTCCGTGCAACCACTTCACAACCTCGAGCTGACCATTCATAGCCGCATGGCTCATCGTCTCGGCTGTACATCCCTTGGTTCGATTCTTGTGCAATAATTGTACGATTTCGAGGCGGCCGTTGGATGCGGCATCGTTCATCGCCCGATAGGTGCGCCCCTCAGTTCGGTTCTCATGAAGCTATTTTAGAATATCGTGGCGGTCGTGGAGTAGCGCGATCCAATGCGCCGCTCCTGCACCCTGCGCTTCGATTCTCGTGGAGCCACTGGACTACTTTGAGGCTCTTTCCTGCTGCAAGGTCTATCGCGTGGATTTGAACACTCATCAGGGTACCACTCGAGGCGGGTAGGTCCATTGGTTTGTAGCTGCTGGTGAATTTGATAGCTGATGACATGGAAAAGAGCCACTGGACCGTCTCGAGGTCTCCTTCTCCACCAGCGATTTCTACTGCTGTGGACAAAGGAAGGAGCGAGTGCTCGGGATGATCAGCCCAAAACCTTGGTTACGTCGGTATAGCCGCTGCAGAGCGCATCCATAGTGCTACAAAACGAAATCTCTGCACGATCCCCATACTGCTCGATAAGCCACTTTACGACGTCGACGTGCCCACCTCGGACAGCGGATCCAAATGCCTTTCTTGTGTTACATCAACCGTTCTTTTGATGGCTGTGGAGCAGCTTCACACTACTCTCGTGGCGAGTTGACAGCCACTCCAACAACCGAAGGTTCCCTGTCCTCGCAGCTTCAACCATAGCATCATACAGCAGCACACTTGGGCAATTCTTATGGAGCAACTCGATCATCTCCAAGTTGTCGTGCTTCACAGCAGAGACGAGGCCCTGGCCACACTGATACGTCGAGCAGTACGGATCAACGGCGGCACCCGGGTGTATACGCGCGGCAAGACGCGGGAGAAGCGAGAGGAGATTCGCCTCACATGCCCGCGGCAGACTCCAAACTATCGCAGGGCGTAGTCCAGGAAGTCGCTGACCTCTGTGTCGACATGTGACAACGCACCGACTTGCACACAAGTTCCCGTGCGACGCAGTACAACCCACACAGATATGAGAGGTGCTAGGAGGAGGGGAAACGATGCTGAAGACATCGGCGTGGCGGGCTCTTTTGCGTCAGCTCTTCCAGGCGGCGGAAATCTGTCTCTCACAAGTGGACACCAGAAGTGATTAACAAATAACAGATGTTGATAAGGTTTTACAAAGCATACCATGCTAGTTACGTCGTTTTCGGATATGTGCTCAATAGTGCTCAATTTCATACTGATCAAAACGAGCCAAAAAGAGCGATGTTTGCAGCAGGAAGGAAGCAGCAAGAGCAGCAGGCGCGCGATGCTGCTGCAGGCGCCGACGGTGAGTGCTTCTGCACACACGTGTGCTCATTTTCTTCATTAGATGTGCTCACTGTGGTTTTGTGTGTGTGTGTGTGTGCAGATTGGCTGCAGATTGGCACAAGCTTCGTTCGAGATCCGCGCAAAGATGAAGCGAGTGAGCGCAACGCCACAGCAGAGAGCTCCGCGCTGCAACTGTATCGCAAGGGCGACAGAAAGAGCAAGATGAAGAAGAAGAAGAAGAAGGAGAGCGATAGTCACAGCAGCAGTAGGAAAGCAGAGAAACGGCGAAAGAGCCACAAGCGGCCGCGACGAGCGTCTGATGCCAGTGATGATAGCAACAGCAGCAGCTCCAGTGCAAGTGATCGTATTGACGGCGATGCAACCCAGCTTATTCGCTACAAAGAGCGCCATTTGAAGAAGAAGAAGGACTCAAAGAAGAAGAAGAAGAAGGCGTCTCGGTCTTCACGGCGGAGACACAGCGATCGCAGCAGCAGCGATAGCGACGACTCCAGCGACAGACGCAGCAAAGAGCGCAATCACAAGCGACTGCGCGCGAGTGAGCAGGACACGAACAGGTACAACCAACTGGTGGCTACTGCCCCAAAAGAGGTACAAGTGTGGATGAAGCAGACTGCAGTGGACGACAAGGACGTGAATGGCTCGAAACTGTTCGAGTTCGACTGCGCGGGCGACCGCGAGAACCGCTTTTACGGCACGTTGTACGCGCAGGACAAGCCATTGTATGCGCTGGCGACGCGCCGCAACGTGTTCACTGGCGAGTGGCTCGTCGAGAGAAAGAGGAACTATGGCGGTCCAGGGTATCAAAATGACGATACCAAGAGCGGAAAGAGTGCTGCTGGATCAGAGCATCGCTACTTCGGCGTTAGTGCGCGGCAGATGGAAAAGGACTCGAGACAGCAGCGATTGTATCTGGCGTACTCGAAGAAGCGTCTCGCGCGGCAGCAACAGCAAAGCAAGAGCGGCTCTGAGTCAAATGCTGCGACAGAGCTCTCATATATCCCGCTTGACCCAGTGATTGACCAGAGTTTGGAAAAGGACGACGATAACAAAGAAGAGCCGCAGTTGCTGCGCACAGAGACGGCGAATGTCGAGCAGTACCTCGTGACGCGGAGCAAGATCTTCAACGAGTCGCTGCAGAAGGACCCTCAGAATATCGACACGTGGCTCGATTTCATCGTCTTCCAGGAGCAATCGCTTCGACTGATCCGGCGCAAGACTAGCAGCAATAGCCAGGTATCAACAATGGTTTTGGACAAGCAAGTTGCGATTCTAGAGAAGGCGATTGAAGCGAATCCAGGGAATCGGGAGCTCCAGCTCGTCAAATTGAACCTCGCAATTCGGAACCTGAGCTTTGGTAGTAGCAGCAGCACTGGGTCGACAACTGCAGTGAGAGGAGATCACGAGACGCTCCGGAGCCAATTAGAGGAGATGATCGAGCGGGATCCGACCAATGGCAACCTCTGGAGCCATTTACTGCGCACAAACCAGCAGAACTTCGCGAGTTTCTCGGTGCCGTTGCTGCGAGATTTGTACGCGCGGATTATCGCGATTCTGCGCAAAGAGACGTCAAAAGTGGTGGTGGAAGAACAAGAGAAGCTCAAGTCTCAGTCGAGTACCACGACTCAGAGTTCCTCGTCGTCGTCAGTGCGCATCTTTGACTCTGGCTCACTCCTTGCTTCGTCGTCATCTCCCTTCGCAGCCTCGTTCGATCAAGTGGTCGCGACTTCCGAGAAAGCGCAGGAGCTCGTGGGGTTGCTGGTCGTTTTTCACTCGCGCATGTGCGCTCTGGAGCAAAAAGCCGGGTATGCTGAGCGAGCCATCGCCCAGCTGCAAGCACTGATCGACTTCAACTTGACTACAACGCACGGAAATGGTGAGAGAACGCCAGATCAGCACCACACTGACATGCTGCGCGATTTTGCAGCGAGGTGGAACCAGAACCTCCAGCACTTTGGTGATGAGCTGAGTGACTCGGCTGCCGCGAGCAAACTCAGCCTGAAAGATGCGTATCTGCCGTCGTCAAATGCGTTCGCACGACTCATCCACGAGAGAATTACCACTCAACTCAGTTCGATGAACCCTTCCGAGTTGGTTCAAAGCCGTGAGCACCAGCAAAGCCTCTTGGCTCTCGCTGGAACGAATCATAAGACACGTGGGAACTTGAGAAGCGTAAACGCTAATGGTGAAGCTGACGAAGAGGATCGAATGGATGGAGGCGATGACAACGAGTCTTTGGATGGCGATCTCACGTACAGCAATGTCCACGGGTACCGCATCAAGCTCGACGAGATCGACGACACCAGCGAATACGAGCGCATCCTGAGCGAACTGCGAGGCACCGAGTCCTCAATCGCGAAGCAGGAGTCGCAAGTCAAGAAACAAGCGAAGCAGAAGGCGAAAATCGCAAACTCTATGGCGAAATTCCACGATGAGCGTGCAGATTACGACGCGGTTGATGCTCAAGACGCGTTCGTGGAATGGCTCAAGCACGAGGAAACGAAAGAGGCGACCCAGTGGATCCCGTTGCGATCGACCAATCCGCTACATCTAGAGCTGATCAACGAGGCACCTGACCGTGCGGTGCTGATGGAAGAGATCCAGCCTTTTCTCTTTCAAGTGCCCAGGGCTTTTCGCCTGACGATGGTGCTCAATTTGCTCAAGTTCGCTGGCGTCCAGTGGTTGTGCAACTCGGTTCATCAACTGACAACAACGTTTGAGGATGTGTACGCTGACGATTTGGACGAATACGAAGAGCTGGTGGCGCCAATTATGAAAGCCATGGACCCAGAGTCGTCCGAGTCGATCCTGCTTTCACCATCACAAAGAAGAGACTTGCTTCAACGTGAGCTCTTCGGTGCTGTGCGCGTGAGCAAAGCAGCGCTGATTGACCCCAGCAAAGTCGCTTTCATCCGAAACGTGCTCGCTCGATTGCTGGATATTGTCCACAACGAAGGCGATCGTGAGAGCGTACGGCTAGTCAAGTACCTATGGATCGAGTTTGAATCGCAGGTCGTATCTCGTATGAACCATGAAGATGGAGAAGGCAAGGGCGGCGTGGGGCTTCAGTATGCGCGTCAGCTCTGCCAGCAACTGATGGAGCCAGATGGAGCGCCAACTACAGACGTCGTGCTGATGTTTGCGTACGCCAAGCTGGAGCAGCGAGCTGGTCACGCTCGCCAAGTGAATCGCATTTGTGACAAGACGATCCAGTCGCTTGATCTACATTCATCCAGCGATGCGAAGATGGATCGCAGCTTCCACGCGCTGATTTTTCTCCGCGCTCGCAATGAAGCTTGGATTGGAGAGACGGTGAAGGCTGAAGATTCGACTACGTTGAAGAGCTCAAGTGATGAGGAGCTTCGAAAACTGAAGACGCTCTACGTTCTGTGGAGCATTTGGCAGGACCCGCAGCAGCAAGACTGGGACTCGCTGGACAAACTGGAGAAACAATTCCGCAAGCAGCCGAACAAACTCAGGAAACATCTTGAAAAACTGGTGGATAACGCAGAGGTGAAGACTACGCTGGTCGAGAAATATCGAGTGGAGCTGGAAATTGCGACGCAACAGCACATCAGGCAGAGCTACAGCAGCAGTGGTGGTGGTGGGGGCTTTAGTAGCCTAGGTACGGGTACCAAGCAGAATGATTGGCTGTGGAGCGTCGGCTACTGCGTGCACACCCTGTGCCTGGCGATCTACGCCACGTCTGGGTTCCAAGCGTTCTGCAACGAGTATCAGTCGCTCATCCAAGAGTGGGAATCATCGAGCGTTCAGCAACGTCTGCGTCGTCACCAAAATCGTTGGTTGCAGCTCTTGTACCTGGAATTCGTGCAGCAGCACCAGCTCAGCTGTGCGTCCCCGATCGTCGCACCTCGAGACTGGCGGCATGCGATTGGAAGTGCAGTAAAGCGCTTTCCACAGGATCCGTTGCTGCTACGACTCTATGTTGACGCCGAGACCAGCAATACGATGTCGCAGAGCCTTCGTCGCCATTTCCAGAGCGTGCAAACGCGCTGGCAGCGCCATTTCGACTCGCCGCTGGTCGTCGAGTGGCTGTTTGCGCTTCTCTGCGAGTTCAGCCGCCTCGAACGCTCTGTTGTCAAAGCCTCCTCCTGGCAGTTTGATGAGGTTGCTGATTCGAGTCTCAGTAGTTCTCAGCCTCCAAACAGATCGACTTGCTGTCTCTTCCACAAATTTGGGTCGAATGTGACTGGAGTCGACCGAGTTCGCCGGATCTTCCAGGACATGGTCGAGAGCGTGCGCACGCAAGGCAATGCGCTCTGCTGGCGGTTGTACCTGCGCTTTGCAGTGCAAATGGGGAAAATCGACACTGCGCGCCGCGTTTTCTACCGTGGCTTGGCGAAATGCCCGTGGAGCAAAGCGCTATACCTAGACGGGATCCGCGTACTCCGCCCCTACTTGAGTGATGGCGAGTGCAAGGAGCTCATCGAGTTCATGGCGGCAAAGGAGCTGCACATGCGTGAAGAGGAGGAAGATGAAGAATGAGAATATTCTGAGTCGACTTCCAGGTTTATCGATCATGAGAACGAACGGTTTTTGCTAATAATACAAAGCCGTCCCGACGACCAAAGACTCAGTGAGACCAAGAGTGAGCCTCGATGGCATCTCTCAGTCGACAATTGCCTTGGAAGAAGAATGAAGGAGATAGAAACTACAGGATCAAGATGAGAGCCACCACTACTACCACCAGAGGCACTCGCGGCGCTCGCAAGCGCTCGCTTGAGCGACAGCAGACCTACGTCGAGCGCCTGCAGGCTGTGAGTGGGAGTGTGAAGACTGTCGACGACATCCTGGAAGAGATTTTTCCCTATCAGAGCAACTACCGTCGCGCCGAGCTCCTGATCACTCCGCCAGTAAAGAGTCGAACTGACTCACCATTTGAGTCAAATCGAGTTGTAAGGGTAACACCGTCACCACTGGCGTCACGTGGGACTATCGCAAGAAAGAAACGACTGAGTCTGCCCTCCCATCTCCAAGCTATTGAGCGTGGCTCTACAGGGTCTCCAGTCGCTTCAGACAGGTTAAACTCCCCTATTAGGGTCGCCACTACGCCTACAGCTCCTGTACAAGAGGCAACTGCCGTCCGCGAGCATGATCAGCACACTTTAGCGCTCTGGGAGGACAAATTTCGCGGACGGAGACTGTCGCCACAGGACATTCTCTTTCTCGTGACTCACGAAGACGTCGCGCGTGTGCTGGAGAGCGCCGGTTTGCTGAGAGAAGCGGGCGTCAACTACGACCAACTCATGGAACTGGAAGTGACTCTCGAGGCGTCCCGTAAAGCTCAAGAGTCTGCGACCAGCAATCCAGGCTTCAGTATGTACAAACAGCTTTGCGACAGTGTCTGGGGGCATGGAGTTGCATTCACTGTAAAGGGTTCTTCAACTCGAATGCCAACCGTGTCTGCCATCAGTACACTCAGTCCAAGGAAGGGGCTGTTAGCGCCACTGTCTCCAGCAATCGAGCGAGTGTCGTCTGCGAGTCCGGTGCTTCCGATCCCAAGCCCCTCTCCGACAAGATCCCCAACCAAAATCAAAGCGAAACAACGCCTCGCAGCAACAGCGCTTCCCTACGATCGAAAGTTTATCCTCACCAAGCAGAGCAGCAATGAGCAAGACAGACAGGATGGAACTCGTCTTCGTCTTCAAGAAGAAGCTCAACGAAGATCAATCCTCAGCGAGCAACAGCATCGACAAATTGGTGAGTGCTTTATGCTTTGTCAATGACTACTAATTATTCTCAATAGCCCATCACCGAACAACGTATTTGATTCGCATCATTTCTATGCTCTAACGCAGTGCGAAGGTCCTGCGACTGGGTGCGAGACCACTGCGTCCAGGAACTGCTGGACTCGCACGCTTCAGTATCGATCCGAAAGCATTTCGCTGCCAGCAAGCTATCGGTTCGTTTATTGATTGAGTTGGAAATCGCCTCATGTACTGTATATACCCGTCGCACCTCCCTGTACTCACTTTGTATCCGAAACGTGATTCTTTGTAGGATATTTTGACGAGATCGAGTTTGCGGATGAAGACACGAAGGTTCGATATGTGGCACCAGCAAATGCTGTGGCTTCGCTGCCAGGAACGCGTCCGCAAGTTCTGCAAACTGTAAGCTCGACACGCAATCATTTATGCTCCATCACCTTCCACATACTAAGCATACCTCTGTTGTCTTTGTTGAACATTAGGAAATGCGCTCTTTGGATAATGACGAGAGCTCGCACCATGTTACGCTTGATGCTGGTGAAGCGATGGCAAAACTGGCGCACGCTCGTCACCGAGCAGCGTGAGATCGAGAGGTTTGCAGCGCTCGTGACGATCCAGAGCTGCGCGCGTGTGGTGATTGCAAAGCGCGTGCGAGCAGGGTATCGAGTGCACTACGCCGCCACACGGCTCCAGGCTCTGTGGCGCGGCTTCAATTGCCGCAAGATGCTGCGAAGAATACATCGGTACCACCAGTACACACAGGCGAGCCAAGCGGTTCAACGTTGTTTCCGCTGTCACCTCTTTCGACGCGCGTTTCGTAAGTTCCTGATAGTAAACCGAGCTGCGAGCATGATCACGCGAGCGGTTCGACGCTACTGTGTAAAACGAAGGCTCCTGTGCGCGTGGCTGCATCGACTCGCTCGGTTCCACGCCGCAATCGCGATCCAACTCTGGTTTCGCGTGCGCGTCGCGCGGATCCGAAGGGCACGCGCTCGCAAGAAGATCATGGGTTCGGCGGCGCTGATCATGCAGCACTTCTTCAAGCGTGCGCGGCTCCTCGTCCTCTTTGACAAGCGCGTGCACCTGCTGCTGCAAAAGAAGACCAGCGCGGCCCAGAAGCTCCAGGCCGCGTATCGCGCGAAACTGGCGCGCGCAAAGTTCCACGCGCTGAAGGACCACCTGGAGGCACAGAAGCGGGAGGAAATCCTGCGGGTCATGTGGGAAAACGCGTACGCGACGTCGATCCAGCACTGCTGGCGGAAAAAGAAACACCAGCAGGACATTCACAGGAGGATCGACACGACACCTGCAGTTTCGAGAACCACGCAAAAAGAAGACGTACAACAAGAAGAAGAAGAGGAAGAGGGAGACTGCGAGTACGCGATCGACATGTCCAGTAGCGATTAGGAGAACGAGGCGAAGCGTGAAGAGCCGTTGGGACACCATAAAGTTCGCCTTCGAAGCACAAAGTGAAGACCTGAATGAATGGCTTCACATTTGGGAATGGTAGTCCACATGGCTACACTTTGCGCATCACCAATTGAAAAGCATCTCCATTGGCCAAAATACAACCCGGATCTAGTACACAATTTTCCACCAATCAAAACACTGATCTCGTATTTGCCAGCCAATCCACCATTTCAACCAATCATACATACCAAAACCTTTATTTAAGCCAATCATAATGACTTCGATAGAAATTATGCAGGGTTAGGTCTACTTACTGAATAAATGCTTACATTTTATCGTTCATATATTGAACGGCTTTTTTGTTTTTAACCTTGCTTGAGCATTCATTCGTCAATCAATCGCATTCACCAGCACCACTTTCAAGGAAGAAGCTCTCGCTCATTCCCCATTCCGACTCGCTCCACACACGACCATCCACAGCAACACAGCAGCACAGGCCTCATGAACCAGCAGCAGCCAGAAGACAGCGCCTCCTCCTCCTCCAACGTCGAAGAGGTCGTGGACCTCGCGAACGAGCAGCAGGTCGCGCGCTACCTGCGCAGCAAGATCCGCGTGTTCCCCAACTTCCCGCGGCCGGGCCTCGACTTCAGCGACGTCACGACGCTGCTGCTGGACTCGCAGGCGTTCCAGCTCGCGATCGACGCGCTCAAGCGCCGGTACGCGGACAAACGCATCACGCACGTGGTCAGCTGCGAGTCGCGCGGCTTCATCTTCGGCGCGCCGCTCGCACTCGCGCTCCAGGTCGCGTTCGTGCCCGTGCGCCGCGCGCGCCGACTGCCGGGCAACACGGTCGGCGTGGACTACACGTCGGGCTTCTACACGGGGCGCATGGAGATCCACGACGACGCGATCCAGAAAGGCGGACGCGTGGTGATCATCGATGACCTCGTTGCCACGGTATGTCTGACGTGTTTGTTTGGTGGTTTGCGGCATTGACAACTGTGCGCATTGTGGATTTGCTCATTAAATGAACGTGTCTATCGATTGCTGCAGGGCAACACGTTGAAAGTCACGTGCGAGCTCATCAACCAGCTCGGCGCGGAAGTGGTCGAGTGCGGCTGCGTCATCAACTCCATTCAGTCGAATGTACGTGACGTGAACGCATCGTTGCGCTTTTGTGATACTTGCTGTGTTATCGTTGTGCTTGGCGCATTCACTGGCGATTGACACACACGCGATTGTCTTCCCCTATCTTTGTTATGTGTGCTTGCTGTTATAGGAAGCGCTGCAATCCATCCCAGTCTACGGTCTAATCACAATGTAATACCACCACCACCAACTCTGTTCCATCCGCCAAGATGCGCACGCAACCGCCAATGTCATTCCATTGCAGTCGCGCATCAATATCAGCCAGCGAAGAGGCGGCAACTGTTCGGACGAAAGCCCCTCACTGCTGTATAAAGAGTCGCGGGCGAGCACGTCCCTGGCGTAGCGCTGCACACATTTAAATGCGCGCCGCTGTATGGCAATGCAGCAGCTACGGTTACTCTAATTCCCATATAAATGCATCGCCCTCCTACAGTATCCTCGTGCAAGCGGAGCCGTATCCTCGCGTGATTGATTCCCTTCCATCATGGCGTCACCTCGTCTGAATGTGTGCGCTGGGTGGGTGCTTGGGATGGCTTCGCCCATCCTATCCCATCACTCTATCGCTTCTGATTGGTGGAAAATATTTTTTAAGCCTTCTTATTGGTGGAAATTTATTGTGTACAAACCTGCTCTCTTTTGTCTGCTTGAAGAGCTCAATCGAACAATCGATCAACGACATGGAGAGCACCAACGACGACAGCATGGAGAGCGGCGCCTTCGCATCGACGACGTCTGCGGTGGTCGTGGGTACGCGCATCCACTGGAGCAACCACACGCAAGCGGACGCGCGCATCCAGGTGGACAAGACGCTCGCGCAGGTGCACGCGTTCTGCGCGCGCGCGGCGATGTACGCCGACGGCATCCTCATCGCCGTGGGGCTCCCGCAAGCGCTCGCTCTATCATCATCATCATCACCGTCCGCTACTACAGAGAGCGCCTTTGCCGCCTCCGTGCGTGAGTTCCTCTTGAGACTGCAGAGCGAGACCTGCGATGGCGTGAGCGTGTCGAATGGTGGTGGTGCTGCTGAAGGCGCTGCATCCACAAGAACCGTCCGCGTGGAGATCATTCCGATGCTCCACTGGGGGAGCTTTGTGCCGGCGCTGAACGCGATCATCGCCACCGCCGCCTCCCGATTCCAAGACGCGACGCTGTTGCTGTTGCAGTCGCTGGAGATCGAAGTGGACGCTGCGGGTGTCCACTTTCTCAAGACACGATTCGAATTCGGCAAGGACCTGGTGGTTGGCGCGGCGCTCCCTGGCCATTCGTTCCAGCCAAGTACCAATGATGGTCAGCTGGAGCTCAATGGCCTCACGACGCCCTGGAACACGCTCGCGATTTGGGACCTCTCGCGGCTGGCGATGGTCGGGTTCCCATTGATTGGCGACGGCTTGCGGGTCGACCCGAGTGGTTCAAATGCGGGCGTCGAAGAGGTCTCGACCATCTTGCTCTACCAGCAGCTCTTTCCTAGCACCAGCACGGCGAAAGTGGTCAAAGTGCCTGGGATCGCGTGGCAAGTGGACAATTTCGAGAGCGAAGAGCGCCGCGCCTGGCAGGAGAAGAAGATGGCGAGCAAGCTGCAGCGCGCAGAGAAGCAGATGGCGCACTTTGGACTCGCGAGGGGCGACGTGCTGCATTTGCATTAGAGGTAATATGAGACTCGCTAATCAAAACTGATCTCTTACAGACTGACACCCTGATCTTCGTCGCTAGTTTACAGCTGGGGATGGGGGCGATTGTAAGGAAGAAGCCCAGAGGCCCTTGGCGACCCGCGTCTCTTCCTGCTGCTGCTGCGCAAACGTGTTGAAAATCTGCTCGAGACTCGTCTGCGAGATGCTGTACTCCTTGATAAACAGTGTCTGCTTGCCCGCTTCAACCAGCTCAAACATGCGCGAAAGACTGAACTTGGACGTTGTCGGTGCTGGATTTCTTTCGTCACTTGTTGGGAGCACGAGCACCTTCTTGTGAGTGAGCTTGAAGCGACAGAAATCCGCCTGGCGTTCCAGCAAAGTCGAGTTCTCCCTGCCAAAGTGGGTCTGCAGATACAAACTGAGCTGCTCCACGCGGTCTTCCAGTAGCCACCAACTACAGAACTCTCTGGTGCTCAGCGTTCCACCTTCACCACCAGATCCGTTTCTGCTGAGCTGAGTCTGCAGAATCGATCCTGTCGGGTGCTGGCTCGCGCTTTCGCCAACGATCCAGTGCACTCTCTCGGGTTTCCCAAGCGCTGCACACACACCTGAGAGCTCTCCAGATGTGAGGACACCACCACCTCCAGTACTACTACTGCTCTTACTATCTGCTAGCCTCTCGAGCAGACTCAAAGTGTTCTCTTGGCTCGGCGCGTGCAGCTTGCATTCGAGCAGGAAGCCGTCGCCGAAGCGCGCTTTCAGGTGCGGGATGCTGCCAAAGCAGCGCAATTTCCCGCCGACCATGATCGCAGCTTTGTTGCAGAGCGCCTCGCACTCCTCCATCGAGTGGGTCGTGAGCATCACCGTTGTCCGCTTCGAGTGGACAGATACCTGGAGGATCACGTCCCACATGAACCGCCTCGCGTGCGGGTCCATTCCAGTGGACGGTTCGTCGAGGAAGAGCAGATCCGGTGCTCCTAGTATGGCGATCGCCACCGAGAGCTTCCGTTTGTTGCCGCCACTCAAGCTCCCGGCGAGTTTGCGTTCAAACACCTTGAGCTGGAGCTTGCGCAGCAATCGGTCGACCTCTTTGCTCAGCGATACTGAGCCAAAGCCCTTTAGGCGTCCATAGAACTCCAAGTGCTCGCGTACAGTGAGCAGGTCCAGGAGCGCGTCAAACTGCGGACAGTAGCCGACGCATCGACGCACCTTTGCGCGTTGCGTGAGGATGTCGAGCCCGTTGAGCTTTGCGGAACCAGAGGACGCAGGATGTCGTCTGTGAGGATCTTCATCGTCGTGGTCTTCCCTGCGCCGTTGATGCCGAGAAAGCCAAAGCACTCGCCGCGAGTCAGTCCGAATGACAAGTTTGAGACCGCTTTCTTGCCGTTCGGGTACATCTTTTGGAGATTCAGGAGCCGAACGACTTCTTCTTGCTCTTCTTGTGCTGCTTGAGCTCCTATCGATGTATTCGCTTGATGCACCCGTCGAGCTTCATTCGCAACGTCTTCGTCTTCAGCGTCTAGCCCCACAGGCTCTTCTTGAACATGGAGCTTCGCATTCCCATGGCAGCGCCAGCACTGAAGCAATTGACGAACCCAGTTCGCCAGCGAGACTGGTCCCCTCGGACCCCCCGTAGTGAGAAAGCTGACTTCGCCCGTCTGGATCCAGTCGACCACGAGCGCCAACAGAAAGAAAATCGGACCTTCAACTGCGAGGTACGCGATCTCATTGCCCGCGATCTCTGGATCGAGAGCGCTCTTCGATACTGTTGAGAGTCCGTAGAGCGCGTTGATGTCGGCCACGATCACACGCAGAAGCCCATTCCCGAGCGAGAACAGCGGCGAGCAGCGCCAGAGGTAGATCAGCACTTCGTTCGCGGCTTGCGTCGAGGAGAGCGCGTCCAGCGACACGCTCATGATCATGAGCAGGAGCCCTAATAAAAAGTTGAGCATGACAGTGTAGAGCAGACATGCGCCGGGGTCCTTCATGAGGTGCGACATTAGGTACGTCCACGGCGCGATGGCCCCGCCAAAGAGGAAGAACAGGCTCAGCACCGCGTCGGGGACATCGCGCGTGCAGCCCTGGCAGCTTTTAGTTGAGCTGTTGCTGCTGCTGAGTGATGACGTGATCCCGTACCCTCGCAGCAGCAGGATGGCGGCCGTCATGGGCACGAGGTACAGCACAAAGTCAAAGACAAAGTTGGCGAGCCAGTAGGCAGCGAGCGAGACGCCCGAGAGCAGCTGCTGGTGCTTAGCGTTCTGCTCGCTCTGCTTCTCCTTGACGAGGAACGGCATCATGGCGGCGGGGATGAACGTGAACGCGATCACGACGAAGGTCACGGCGGGGAAGCTCAGGAACGAGTTGAAGATCGATCGCGTCTTGAACGAGAGCGGGAACGGATGCGTCGCCACGCGCACGGAGGGTCCCCCCGTCGTCACCACAGTGCTGCTGCTATTTGACTGTTGCTGCTGCTTGGAGAGTAAGAAGCGATGGATCGACGCGTCCATCATCGCTTTGAACACGGGACCTCCGTGGGTGGACGACGAGTTCACCATCACGTTGTATCCGAGAACCTGGTTTTCCTGCGAGCCATGGAGCACAAAGCCCCCATTTTGACCTTCCACTGGGGGGACTTGCGGTACAAGGGTGCTGGAGGTGTGTCCGTAGCCCTGTTCAAACGCCAGTTCGCCAAAGCGCAGACAGAAGCCGGTCGTGTCGTTCGGCTGGATCGATGGGTTCGTGTAGGAGACGCCAAACACTGTCGGGGTAGTCGAGGCCTCGTACACGATTGGCTCCATCTCGAGCGGATACAGCGCTCCGCCAGCGAAGTGCTGAGGCTGTACAATCGCTGAGCACCAGGGATCCACAGACGTTGACGAGCTTCCAGTACAACTGTATGGGATCGGGGTCTCTCTCTCCAGATCATACTGAGCCTCCGTGTCCAGCATCATTTTCGGGTCGTTCTTGATGAGCAAACTCACTTTCAGCGCCGAGAGCCCCACGAAAATGACCACGATCGGCAGAATCGTGCTGAAGAAGAGCATGCTCCGGTCTCGCTTGGCGCTCAGCACGCGCTTGTGAAGCAGCGCAGCGAGTTGGACGACGAACCACTTGAGAAATGACCGGTTGCCAAACTCTTGGCTACGCAGTCCATCAGGATTCTCATCATTCTCCAGCCCACCCTGGACTTGAGGATTGATGGATGGCTTCGAAGCATCAAGGGGCACGTTTGGCGTCTGCTTCCCTTCAGCGACCCGAAGGAAGATCTCTTCGAGCGTGGTGACCGAGATCGCGAACGACTGAATCCCGAGAGCGTGCTGCTTTGCTTCAATATCCTCAAACAGCGCTGGGAAGCGCGAGGCGCACTCGAACGGCAGCTGGAACGTCAACTCGGCACCGACATCCGTATCTGCGCGTGCTTCTGGCACATGGCGAATGATCAACGCATGCAACGCCTCAGCGCCTTTAGTGTTACTACTGTTCTGACTTGTTGTTTTCTGCGCTTGCACGAAGCTCAAGCGATAGCCGACACCAAAGCGCTTCTTGAGAAACAGCGAGGAGCCGACGCACTTAAGCTCACCCTCCGCCATGATCGCGATGCGGTCGCCGAGGATGTCGGCTTCGTCCATGAAGTGCGTGGTCAGGATCAACACGCGCTCGCGGCGGTTAGCTTGGATCAGCTCCCACGTGCTTCGTCGGCTGTACGGATCCATCCCCGAGGTAGGTTCATCGAGGAACACGACGCGACTCTCGCCGAGGAACGCGATCGCGAGCGAGAGCTTTCGTTTCATGCCGCCAGAGAGCGCGTGCGAGAGCACGTGCCGCTTCTCAGTGAGCCCCACTTCTTCGATCTTCTTCTTCACCTCGGTGGACAGAGCGCCGGGGTCAACGAGCCCCTTGACGCGACCGTAGAACTGCAAATGCTCTTCCACGGTGAGCTCCGAGTAGAGCACGCTGTACTGAGGGCAGTACCCTAGCGACTTGCGTACGCTGCGCATGTCGCTCGCGATCGAGTTCCCGCGGATCCAGGCGCCGCCACTTGACGGCGGGATCATGCCCGTGAGCATCGACATGAGCGTCGTCTTGCCCGCGCCGTTGTGGCCAAGAAGACACGTGATCTGCCCTTCATAGAACGACAAAGTCAGCTTCTTCACGGCGACTTTCTTGCCCCCGGGCACGTCAAACTCTTTCCGCAGGTTGGCGATCACGACTGCCCGTCCATCGAGTTCTTGCTGCTTCATCTCGCTGCACACAGGCTCGCAGGTGTCTTGAGACTGGAGTTCTTCAGGTACACCCAGTTGCTCATTCGGCACTGGGAGCATGTTTATCTTGTCAACTCGTGACCTCGGCCTCCAAATTGAAAGCATGCGTCGCCAGTGGGCTCTTGTGAGGCAAAAGTACCACTTGTCGCTCACGCCAAACTCGCGTGGCGTCACGCGCTCAAAGTACAACCCGAACAGCACGTACACGAAGAAATCCAGGAGCTGCATCCAGATCGTGGTCACAAAGCGGAAGCCGTCGACGATTTCACTGGCATTGACAGAGTTGACCCCCACGCCGACCGCTTCTACTTGAGCGATGATGTTGATCCCCTGAGCGAGCGCCACGGGCGAAAGCAAACACGCCCAGGTGCGCTCAATCTCGCCCGAGCTGCTGCTGAACCCGAACGACGCGAAGAACATCATGAAGAAGAGCCCCATGCCCACGAACGAACCCGCGCGCGCGCGTGAGAACAGACTGCTGATCAGAAACCCGTACCCAAAGCTGCTGAGCGAAAATGTGAAGAAGAAGCCAAAGAGCAGGCCAAAGTCCGAGTTCTGGAACAGCAGCGCTCTTGCACTGAGCGTTTGAAGCAGCGATGTGACGAGTAGCAGCTGCAGATACGTGAGGAACCACGCGAACAGAATGTAGCTCTCGTCCACGCCCAGGATGCGCATCAGTTCTCTCGACCGGGTCTCTTTCTCCATGAGCAGCGCGACGGTCACGCGCGAGACACTGTACAGGTACGAGAGAATGAAGCCCACGGGGAACACCACGACGATCTTGTCGAAGAAGCCCGCGTAGTGGAAACCCTCGATCGGACTCATGAACGTCGCTGCGCCATGGAAAGCCTGAGGCGCTTGACGAAGACTCTGCAGGAGCTTCTCCTTTGTAGCTGGTAGGATATCGTCGAGTGAGATCGATAGGCTGCTAAGAGGACCCATGTACGCTGCGACGGTCTCACTCAGCGAGCCATTTGCCATGACCGTACCACGGACCCCTTCAAGCGCTTTCAAAACTGATCCGACGATCAGATCGTCCTTCAGCTGATCCAGCAGCCTATTGTCCAGCTCGGAGCTTCCTTTCGTAGCCGACTCTTTGATCTGGCACGTGCCATCCGTGGTCTCCGTCTCCGGATCCCATACTGGCAGGCAGTTCAGGAACCGCGAGACCGCTGTCTGCAGCGTCATGAACCCTCGCGTCGCGTAGCAGAGCGTCGGGATCGGCTTGACTTCTTTGTTGAGCTTCTGCAGATTGAACCGTCTGCCGAGCGTACGGGGCACGCTGCCAGGAAAGCTCCTATCTGTGTAGGTCGAGTTCAGACGGAGTGAGTACTCAATGTCGTGTCCGCCAATGTCGCCGATGTCGCTGCTTTCGGTTGGGAACTCTTGAAACGCGATCGCAGCGTAGATCTTTGGGTTCGCCAGGTCGAGTCCGTAGTTTTCGCCCGTGATGTATGCCTCGAGCGCGCTCTCATTGTCGAAAAACACGCGCGAGTCCTGGAAAGATGCGACCTGGAAGGGCGAGATTCCCATCACGGGCTTGATCAGCGGCAGGCGAGGATGCCACTTGTCCATGAGCGCTGCAAAGTAGTTTCTCGTGTAGGTCGTGTCGGGTGTGATCGCGATCTTGTACGGCACGACCTTGCTCTGGCATTCCTTCGGCACTGTATACAGAGAATTTAGATCCAAGCTTGTGTAGCCAAGCATGACGAATTTCAGGAAGCAGCTCAGCATATCCTGATCGCTCAGCTCCTCCAGGTGGTCACCCTCAGCGAGCGACTGCAGTGCCAAATTGAGGAGAAGCCCCGGCATCGTCGTCTCCACAAAGTAGAACTTGGGGACCACAAGCCCCGACGCGAGCGAGAGCGCGGACGTCCACCCATTTTGGATCCCGATCGAGCTGCTGCTATTACCTGCCGAGTTGATGTTACTGTCGTTGTTGCTGCTGTTACTACCCAGACTGGTGGAGTTCATGAATTCCGAGGACAGACCGCTTTTCGCAAACAGGTTCCAGCTTGAGCCGTGAGAGTGTGGTGCGGATTTGTTCGCCACCGCAGTAGCCCAGCCGGACGGCACGTCGAGATCCTGCTCCAGAGTCTTGAGCGCAGCGAAGAGCAGGATGCAGAGCAGCGGGTTGAGAACTTCACTCAGCGTCGCAAACGGGTGGCGCTTCTTGATGAGCCAGTTCTTCGTGAGCAGCGCTCCGAGTGTATTGCACCTCGACATGTCTTTAGAGCACGAAGGCACCCCGCGAGTGCTGGGCTGTAGCAAGAAGACGAGTTCAGAGGTGAGAGCGGTGTTGCAGGACGGTGATGGTATGGATGAAAGATGTACAATGAGATTTGATATAAGATGCAGTGGCCCTTCGGCGCGAAAATACTCTGGGCCGAAACCAGGGGTTTCACAAATGGGAAGAGCAGCGACTGGAGTGCTGGAAAGTGCTGCAACTAGTCTGCCGTTGAGTCGTTAACTTCTATTTCCAAAGTTATGCCCACCGCCTGCCACTTCATTTGACCTGTCAATCAGAGTTCTTGAAACGAAGGACAGGCGTCAGTCACGCTGTGGGGAGAACGAAATTCTCCCTCGCGAGTCTCTCCAAGTTGACTTGAATGGTAACCTTGTGTCGGATACCTAAAGAGAACCTGAATGGAATAGTTACCAAGGAGAGTTTCGTGCCGTCTTCAATCGCTCACGACTTGCAGCCTAGCCAAGCTTCGTGTTCTGGGTTGCGCGGGTCGCCGATGTTCTCGAGAATCTGTGTCTTACGCATCGCGATCGGGAGAATGTTGCCGTCACACAGGATCGGCATCATGCGAGGGTTGTAGCACATGCCCGAGCGGTTCCCGGGTTTGGCGCACTTGCGATACATGGTCCCGTTGCACTGGCTCACGTCTTCTTCCGTGGGAAAGTCGTCCAGCGTGTCGGGGTCCTGGGTTGTGTCAGAGCATGCAGAATACGGGAACTTGGCAAACATTCGCTGCGTAGCGTCCGTCGCAATGCTCTTGGTTCGGCTTGTCGGCAAGCACGAGACTGGGGGCGTCTGCCAAACTGGAGGGAGAGTGCAAATCGGCTTGCTCAGGTTGGACTTGTTGTCCAGAAACCCATTGCAGCACATAGATCCTCTGTAGGAAACGACGAAATCCACCAACGTGTCGGCAAACGGCACCATATCCGGTACGTCGACAATGTTGGGGATAATCGTCAGCACAAGTCGTTCAAGCTTTGTGAGCCTTATGAATGCGGGTAGCTCTTCGAGCTCCAGCAGCACTGCGAGCGTCAATGAGCGGAGGTTCACGAGTCCGTCGAAACTTGGCAGGCGGCGCAGCGCTGGGTGGATCCCAAGGTGAATGAACGTGAGCGAGCTCGCGTCAGCGAAGAGGTCGCCAGGGAGAGATGTAAGGCTTGAGATCCCCGGGTTCCTTCGATGTGCCTAGAGGGGAAAGGCAAGCGCAGTGGAACCACAGGTTGTCAGGTGTCAGCGAAATCCAAACCCATTCACGATGTAGACTGTTTACGCACAAGTACTCAAGCTTCTTGAACTCCTTGAACCAGGGTGGCAGCGTTTCCGTGTGCGTATAGAGCAGTGATCTGGAAGGTGCAACAAACAGATGAATCGGTCGGGGGTCAATTTGAAGCATCAAATACGGTATGCACTGCAAGCCACAGCCAACGAGTGTCGTACATGTGCTTCATGTCGACGCATTGCCGCATCGCTGGCGGCAGTACTGGCAAGAAGCGGTTCGTCAGTTGAAGCGTTCGAAGATCGCCAGTGGCGGCAACCTGCGCCACTTTTTCTGTCACGTTCTTCGGAAGTAGCCACTCTGCGAACGTCTTTGGCGCGACATCGCCATCTATCAGCGTGAGGCACGGACACTGCGTCATGTCTCCTTCGCGGACGTTTCTCCATCGATAGGCGTGGACCACGCACTCGGGATGCGGGGAGCACGCGCTTTGAGAAGTGTTGATACTCCCAAAGACGTACTGTGGCTGTAAAAAGTCTCCGCACCCATGAAAATTTATCACGTTTTGCGAATTTTCTCCGCTTGTGAGAACTTTCGCCAGGAGAATTTGGGACGGGAATATTCTCCGTGATGAGCTGGTCAGTCTGAGCCGTCTC
>JAASFI010000562.1:0-23616 GCA_023333705.1 Globisporangium viniferum | reverse complement strand
CGTGCACGGTCTGAACGACGTGCACTAGCGCCTGTAGCTGCGGATGCACATGGCGGAAGACCACCGCGACGCTCGTTAACACGGGAGGCGGCGGTGGCGGATGCATGTTGGCGCGTGTGCTGAAAGTGATGCTGATTGAAGGATGTGGGTGTCAGACATCTCTTCACTCTTTAAGTGATAATCGCTTAGGGGAGTAAAGCCTACCGTTTAACCAGAAAACGTGTGTGGATTTTTTGAAACAGAAGTATAGCGTGTACCACAATAAATACTGACCCGGCGTAATATATTCCATTGATCACGCCGCGCGGTTCATTCCGCTTGACAAAGCCTTTGTGATTGTCCATTCCCATCGAAATGACGCGCACGTTCAAGACCTTCGAGCTCGCGCTGCTAAGCGCGCTCTTCCTCGTACCTGCCGCCGTTATCTGGACGCACGCGCTGCGCGATGCGGCGCTGTTCGCGCTCCACCCCTCGCTCAACGCGTTCGCGCTGCTCGTGTGCACACCCAGCGGTCTCTACCTCATCCTGGAGCGCAAGAACGTCTCGGACCATGCGACGCGGTAGGGTGCCTGTTCCATTGTGTTACTTGTACCAGTAGCTCTTCAAACACGCGGCCGAACAGGCGGCTGACACAAAGTCGCTGTTACGTGTACTGTAGTGTCTGGATGACGAAGCTGCACCTGCTGGTCAACGTGGTGGCGGCGCTGCTGCTGACCATCGCAGGAACGATCGCGTTCACTACCAAGAAAGCAGCCCAGGAGCGCCACTTTGTATCGCGCCACTCGTGGGCTGCGATCTCAACGTCGCTGCTACTCACGCTCAACATCCTCCAGGTACCAACAAGCAATGCGTATTGACCAGTGCATCACCCTGACAGGCTTCCTGGCTTGTACCTAGACTGACCCGCTCCAGTTACTATCGTGAATGTGTCTGTAGGGCCTACTGCTCACGTTTGAAGGCAAGCGCTCCAATTGGCAGTGGAAGGATGAGACCCACGGCTTTGTGGGCACGCTCATCTACGTCGGAAGCGCAGTGACGCTGATCTTTGGCATCGAGTCGGAGTCCTGGGGCAACGCGCGACTCGGGAGCGAGCTCCAGTACCGACTGAAGGTGATGCTGATCGTGGCCCACGCTGCACTGCTGGGGAAGATGATGCTCATGTCCAAGAGCAGTAGCCCACCGGTTGCAACGTCAGAAGAGAAGGAGTTCATGAAGTCTGAGTGAGAATATACAGTACCTAAGTTTGAGCCTGTACAACACCCAAGATAGAACGTCTCATGGAGGTACTCAGGACTGATGAGGTGGAGAGCGGGTGTCGTAATCGAGTGGCTGAGAGGGAGGCTATGGCGGCGCCTTTGGTGATACAATCTAATGATGATGTTGACGGCAATTGGGCATTTCCACAATCGCTTTGGATGCCATGAAATGGACGCTTTCACAGCGCCTCGGGCTCTGATGACATCATTGAGAAAGTACACTTTCCGTTATAGATCTGACGAAACCCTCTACAAGTTTATAAATCTGCCCGCTCGATGCTCCTTGTTTTCTCCTTTCGTTTAATTTCAACTCAATTTATTCTTCATGTTTAATAGCCTTTTAAACCCGCTTGGGATAGCTTATCGTTTTCAAAGGGTGCTGATGTGGACCACCCCAACAGGTATCCAAAGGCACGTCATGCGTGTCAAAAGCGCCGCACCACCACAATCCAAAACGGACCGTCGGAAGCAACAGCTCAAGCTCAAAGATCCGATCCTGATGGCCGTCAACAAGATCGAGCTGCTGCTGCTGAGCGCGCTCTTCCTCGCGCCCGCCGCCCTCATCCTTGTGCCATGTGTGCAGGCGCCGTCGCTCTTCGCGCTGCACCCGGCGGCGAACGCGCTCGCGTTCCTCGTGCTCTTCCCAGCGTACGTTGTCGTCGTGGCTTCCTACTACTTGCGATTGCTCCAGAATGACCGCTACGTTATTGTGGTGATACAGACGCTCAGTATGATGATGTCTCTACTGCTGTATGTGAATGTGAATGCTGTTATTATAATGTACAGCTCTGTGTACGCGATGCTCGTGCGTAAGGCGTCCTCGGACTTCAAGACCCGGTGCGTTGAGGCTTCTGTCTCCTAGTTGCTGCTTTGGATTATAACATGTGAACGTGCCTTGAGGTGATCGTCCTGGTCTATTTGTCCTTTGGTGAATAAATATGTAACAGTGTGTCGCTGGTGAAGCTGCACATGGCGCTGCAGATCGGCGCGTTCTTGCTCATGGGCAGCGCTGGCGCCGCCGCGTACTTGGCCAAGGAGGCGAACAGTAAGCCCCACTTTGTGTCCACCCACTCGTGGATCGCTGGCGTCACGAGCACGCTCTTCACGCTCAACATGCTCGGAGTGCGTGCTTCTTACCAATCACTGCTGCGGATATGCAAAGATCTAATTGGCGGCTTTGTGTACTTTGTTTGAAATAGGGTCTCGGCACGACTTTTGCTGGCAAGAAGACGAGCTGGCAGTGGAAAAACCCAGGCCACCGCATCGGCGGCATCCTCACGTTCGTTCTCGGCGGCGCGTCGGCTGTCTACGGCGTGTATAGCGGTGGCTGGGGCGGTACCATGCTCGGTGCCGACAAGCAGCTTAACGTCGCGGGCATGATCATCGCGGCGTACACGCTACTGTTCGTCAAGGCGATTCTCACCAAGGGTGCCAAGCTTCCAGCCAAGAAGCAGTGATAGGAGTGCATGGAAAAGGGTTATAATGGCTATGGAGCCGCTCAAATATTCTTCAAAGTGTAGGCAGCTCTAGGTCATCGGTCGCCCCTGTTGTTGTCTCTCATCCCCACCTCGGTTAGTCTCAAATCAAACGATTCGCTTCATACTTCATGCGCATACTCGCTATTACTCGCTCACTCTTGCGCAACGCTACAAATCAATCCAACGATGCCCGCTAGCGCCTCGACAGTCGGGATGCCTGCCATCCCCAAAGGCTCCATGTGAGCCCAGTGGTGGGCGATCGCGTCTTCTTCGTACCGAATGAAGATCCACGTCACAAAGTCCGTCACAATCGCGTGCACGACCTCCAAACCTTCGTTCTTTGCAAACACGGTGGAAGACCGGAATGCATGCATCATGCCTCGATGTACGCCACGTCTCGCGTGCACAACGTCAATCACCTTACCCTGCGTGCGGATCACGTGGTCGAAATCTGCCAGCGTGCTGTCGACCTTGCGCTCGGGTGTCAGCAGCTCTGTGGGTCCTTCGAGGAGCTCGCTGCACGTCCACGCAAGGATCGACGCGATCCAAAAGCCGCACTTGATCTCAAACACACGGCTCGACCGGAAGAAATGGCGCTCGATCGCAGCGTGCAACACGTGGATAAAGAGGACCGGAACTGGCATCGGGTGCAGAAAACTGCGGTCCTGGAACCCCGGACGCACCAGCTCGTTGCAACACATACACCGAACTGAATCATGCGCTTCTTCGCGCTGTTGTGAACGCCTTGGTGGTCTTTGTGGAGTAGTGCCGCCGTCATTCGCACGCTGATTGGCAGTGCTCCGAGTAGCTTCAGTTGACTCTCTTCCTTCCGGATTTGCCAAGAGAATGAACGTCTGGAGCGCTCCACGGATCAAATAGTCAGAAAGTGGCTCCGTTGGCTTCAACTCGGTCTCATGCATTAAGTGCATACGTTGGATTTGCTCCGTTTGGGCGACTGGCTTCGTGAGCCGCGCGTGAACCTGCGGGTTCGGCTTGGCTTTCCACTCGGCGTAGCTGGTTGCAGCTCGGTAGAGCTTCACTTGAGATACCTCACAGGTGATCACGCCAGGGAGCTCCTGCTTCAACAGCAGGCGAAAGCACTCGGCGATTTGGGTCACATCACCCGGGATCTTGAAAATCTTCCTTCCTCCAACGACGCCGCACTCAATCATCACTCTGCAGGGTTCTGCATCCTCTCTAGTGCTTGTGGGCTTTCGCTCTATTAACGCAACGACGATAGAGAGTGGAAAAGCACAACCCGCTATTTAGCCGTTAAGTAAATCAAAAGAGCTACGGGACCAGGCGTCAGATTTCTCTTCATCCATCAGACTTGTTTGATTGAATCTGATCACACGGCGGCCGTGAGAATAATGTGGACATTCACGACCGTCTGTGTGATCGGATCCAGGATCGGCACGATCTCGTACGCGAAATGCGGCACGACGCGGATCTGTGGCGCCAGCGACTCAAACATGCGCTCGACGTGCACCAGGTCCGCGTTTGGGTCTGCGAAGTGTGTGTGCAGCAAGTTCCAGTCGACCTGGTCCAGCCGCACGCTGCGTCCTCCGGTAGATAGCACTTGCTCCAGGTGCTTCCGCGAAATGTGTCGCTGGTGACTCGGGTCCACGGCGTCGAACATCTGACACGCTCGCCTGACGTCCACTTTCCACGAATTATCCACAAACTCCCACAAAAGCTTCCGGATCTCCAAGATCACGTTCTTCGGCAGCGAATGATGAAAATTTGACGCTTTCAAAGTCTCTCCACTCTCGGGGGCCTTTTGAAAAGCATCACTGTCATTCAGGTGTTCGTTATGTAAATCGTCCACACGATGCACGCTCACAGCCCTCCGATTAATCTCGTCAGTCATGGTCTCTTTCCGGACGTATACGCTTTGCAGATCCGTGCGCAGCTTGTCAAAGAGCTGCAGAGAAGACGAACTTTCGTCCAGTTCTTTGCCGATCCATTTGACGTAGTGCTCGGTGTTCATTTCGTGCACACTTGCAGCGGAGATCTGGAATCCCCATCTGTTTCCTTCTTCGTCCATTGGCAGCGAGCGCACGCCGACATTTAACGCTATCGATACGTGGACACTCGTCGCAAGCGTCGCCGCATTGAAGCCACCGGTTATGAGGTTTACTGGCTGCGAAAAGGTGACCAAATGGCCGCGAGAACTCAGCGTGAGTGATACAGCAAGCGTGGGCTTCTTCATCGACATCTCGAGCGTTCCCTGGAGCTTCTTGCTTCGTGTTGAGACAGCGCTCAGGTCGCTGCAGACGTTCAACGCTCCCGAAATTTGGCGGCACAGGATCGGCAGATTGGTCAGTTCTGTCAGTGGTGGCGCTCGACCTTTCGGAAATAACAGCACGAGGATACCGACAATCTCTAGCCCGTAGTTGTCCCACACTGGACACGCCACCACAGAGTGCTTGATAAAGCCGATCTTCTCGTCGGACGCTGTGGTGCGGAGCGTGTACTTCCTGAAAGCCCCCGCAGCAAACGCACACTGCTGCTGACTATCGTTCCCTTCTTCTTTGTCAGCTTTGGGACCGTCCACCCAGTGCTTCACTAACAAGACAGTTCCTTTGACGAGCACCTGCTCCAGCAACCCCTCGGTCGTAGGGACTTTGAGTTTCTGGTCTGTGAGCACCGAAATACGACGAAGTTGCGAGCCAAGCGACGGGATGCAGTTGCTGCTGCCACTTCCAGAACCAGAATTCAGCACTCCATTCAGTCCGTTCGGGCTACCGGCATTCCCTCCTGATCCTGTCGACGATGACGGAAAGGACGAACCCCAGCCGACTGTGTTCGCTTCGGCATGCGGCAGCAGCTTGGACGTCCACATGTGACGCTTGCCGGTCTCCCAGAGAAACAGATGCGCTTTCTCCACGTTGAAAATGCTCGTGCACGCGTTGTACACGGCGTTGATAACACCAATTGGACTCATCTCCTTGAAAAACGACATGGACGTGTCCAGAAGCAGGCTCGTCTGGTCTTTCTGCTTGAGCATGACCTGCTTCTCCATGATGCTGGCGATCACGCTGCAGCACATGCTCGTGACGATCGACAGGAACAGATCGTGGCGCTCAAAGCTCACTTTCCGTCCTTTCGTGTTCACCAAGTGCACGAGCCCGACAATCTTCGTGCCACCGCTGAGTCCAATCGCGTCCGGGTCGTCAACCACCAGTGGCGCGAAGAGCACGTTGCGAGCGTTGATCCCCGCGATGCTGTCAACGTACGCGTTAAAGTGCGGCACGTCGCTGGTGTTGTTCACGATCACGAGGTCCTTGGAGCGCACAGCGTCGCCAAAGAGAGAGCTGCGGTACATCTGCTCCTTGAGCACGATCTTGTGGCGCCGCTTGCGGTGGAACGTGACCATCTCCTGTGCGAGATGGTCGTACACGTAGATCGCAGCGCTCTCGACGCCGATGATGTCTTCCGCCGAGGTCCCAAGGCTGATCACAGCTTCCACAAGATCTGCGTTTGCGATCAGCTTGCCAAGATTCGCGCACAGCTCCTGGTTTTTCTGGAACAACTGGGAGTTTTCGATCGCGAGCGCGATCAATTTCGTGATCGTCTTGAGCAGGAACTCGTCTTTCGCGCGGAACGGGGCGCCTCCAGACTTGTTGGTCACTTGAACCACGCCCAACAGCACCTGCTCGCCATTCTGATCGCCCTGTTGTTGCTGCTGCTGTGCTGTGCTTTGACGTGAGTTCGAGAAAGAACCATTGGTCCCAAATCTGTCACCATTGACATGACTCGCTCGTTGAATCGACTGTCGCTTGGTAGTATTCGTGAGGATCGGAACAGCAAGCATGCTTTTCGTTCTGTAGTTCGTCTTCTTGTCCCAGGAGGAATTAAACCGCGGATCATCGTACGCATCTGGAATGTTGATGACTTGGCTCGTCTCGGCGACAAGCCCTACGATACCGTGTCCAAATGGGATCGTCATGCCGGTCTTCTTCGTGTTGTCGTAGACCTGGACCGTGCCGCCACTAATATCGCTCTGCCAGTTGTGCAGTGTTCGTTCGACGTTGTTAGCCACAAACAGGGAACAGCGATCTGCGTCAAGGATCTCCTTTGCGTTCTGGATCACAATCTTCCCAAGCTCCTCAAAGCGCAGGCACGTGAAAATCTCTGGCGCGAGCTGTATGAGTGTCTCTTCGTTCACTTTGTTACTTTCGACCTCGGTGAAGTACGACACTTTCGGGAACAGCCCGCTCGCGAAGTGGCACAGCAGTAGCAGCAATGCCTGGTCTTCCTGTATGAATGCATCGCATTTTTCCAGTGCGATCGACAATCCTAGTGCTTCGACGATCGTTGTCTTCCCACATAATTGGATCACTGCTACAGTGTGACCTCGATGAAGGATCGGCAGCAGCAAAATTGACGCGCTCGGATGACTGACCATGCGGTCCGTGTTATCGCTCGCTGTGGAATAGCAGGGGTGCTTTGTAATGTATCCAGCTGGGAGCAGCAGCGGCTTCTTTGTGTGGTACACCATCGACGCGAGTCCACTTGGTAGCCCACCAGCACTCAGATGCGCTGCTGGAATTGCTGCTGCTGCAGAAGGCAGCGGAATTGGGTCGCCAATTGGCTGAGACGGTGGCGAAGAAGCATGGTGCGGGTGTCCTGCTGTGGCAAATGGCATGAGCTTCGATCGGACAGTAATCATGTCTTTCGCGTCCGCTGCACGAGGCACTCGGCACCAGAATTCTTGCTCTGCAGTGTCCACAACGAACACGAGCGATTGTTCAGCGCTCAGCAGCTCGCGACTCTCTCTCGACAGCGTCTCTGCGAGTTGGTACAAGTGGCTGCTCTCCGCTAACCGCTGGAATGTGCAGCTCATGCCTTGGAAAGACTTGTGCAGCTGCAGCATTTGCGCTCCACACACACGGAGCTCGCGAAGCCAGTCGCGCGTGCTGGCGTCGAGCGAATGGTCGTGGAATGCCACCATGTGGTGGCTCAGGAGGCGCTCGAACGCAAGACCAATGTGCGTTGTAAGTGTACTACCGCCGCCACCAGCGTTACCAGTACGAGTTGATGCGCCATGAAAGTTTGGTGGCGCCAAGTCTTTCCAGAAATCGTCTGCCAGTAGACCTCGCGGATGGATCTCATGGTGATTTGACCCGATGCTGCTGCTGCCGCTTGCGCCTCCACCGTAGTGTATGTAAAGCTGTCGGGTTTTCTGTAGCCGCAGCTCATTCTCTTTCTCTTGAGCAAGCTTGTGGGCGTGGTCAAGTTGTCTCTCCAATCGCGAGAGCTCGTGGGAGTAATTCGCGAGCTGGTGGCCATGACGGACCTGCGTCTCTTGCTTTTCCTGCTCGACTTTTTCCAGTTTTGCGGCATATCTCTCTAAAAGTTGCTGCATTGCGTGGCTGTTATTGCCGCCGAGGTTGCTGGTACTGGTGTTAGTTGCCCCGAGACTTCGAGGGCTGAAAGTCTGCGGCCTTTTGAACAGAGATGACGGCGACAACGGGTGCGACGGAATACGCGGGAATGATGCTTTGGATTGCCCCAAGACCGACCTCGATAAAGGTTCACCTGCATCCACTTCGATATCAGCAACCCTCTGTAGAAATTGACCTTTTCGTGGGCTGTAGACTGTCTTTTTCTGGTGACCTGGTCCTCCTCGAGGCGAGCTTAAAGCATCTTTCACTTGTGGTAAGATCGATGCTAGCCCAGTTGACGCCGGGCGAGCTGATTGATCGCTGAGCGCATCGTCGCTTGTGTACGGCCGTCTTCCATGCGTCTGAAACCCTTTAATTGTCTGCTTGTGCATCTGTAAATCCGCTCGCAGGGTCTGAATCAACTGAGGATTCTGCTTCGTCTCTTCCTGCAAATGGCTGACTAGCTTCGTTTGCTTCTCCAGCTGTATAGACAGACTTTTATTCGCTGCGCGCAGACGCGAGATGATCCCGTACGTGTTTTCGTCATACACACTAACAGCTGCTGGTGCGGTGTGTTGCGAGATGGTAGTGTTGGTATCGGACAGCCTCCTTTCCGGTGCGTTTCGTCGACGAAGCTCTTTACTCTCCTTGTCCGCGTATGCACGATTGCTTTCAGTGCGCACATCTGATCCATTGTTGCTCACTCGAGCTTCTCTGAAATCGATCTTTTCGCTCGCTGTCCTTGATTCAACTAAGGTCGAGTCATTTGAGCATCGGCTTTCATCCAGCTCATGAAGCAAATGCGTTTTATCCACGTGCCCTTCTTGATCGTCCTCGTAGCTTTCAAACGCATGTCCATCGTCCAAGTACGATCGCTCGTCCTCGCCGCCACTTTCAGCAGGCTCGCCAGCCTCTTCGTCGTCGCCTTCTTCTTCTTCAGTAATGCTGTTTTTCCTTCGGTACACTATCGAATCGCAGCGTAAAAGCTCCGACTGCAAAGACGCAATGGACAGCTCGTCGCCCTCAATAGTTGGCATTGTCTTCCTTTGGGTAGCCGGCTTTTCGACGGGACAATCGGCTATTGGCGCGGCCTCCACTGGATCTGGAACTGCTGGCACCGCCTCCACTGGATCTGGGATCATGAGCGCTTCGTCGTACGACGGTGGGAGCTCGTCTGGTGTCGTAGAGGAAGCTTGCTCATTATTTGGATTTGGCTTCTTCTTCATGCGGAATTGCACTTCAACTGTCGCCATGATGGAAGTTGTGAGACTTCTTGTGTTGAAGCTGAGAAGGCTGGTGAAGGATCAGTGTTCTTCGTGAGCAATGACTTGAAACGGTTCATACTGACGACTCGCCAAGCGACCCCTCACTTTCCCTTGTTTCACTTTTGAGCAACACCCCACACCAACTGATCTTTTGGGCATCGAATGGATGGATGAGTCTGCCGAAGGAGAGCCCATTGCAGCAACATGCAGCTGACAGCTGTTCTCCTTGCTCAAAGCCGAGAGCGCCTGCGCCGTCGAATTACGCGAATGCTGGCAAAAGCTTGCGCCATGTCTCGCCCCGCAAATTCCACCAGATCCAGCAACATCAGCGAGCAGCGGCACTTCGCACAATGCCACTGTCGCCACTCTCTGCGCGGGTTGAAGGTGACTTGAGACCACCGCTGAAGGAGCAAGAACTCAATACCAACAACTCAGCTGGAGATGCCAACTTCAGAGAGGCGCGTGAGCCTGTGCCTTGGAATCTCGCTTGGCTTCCTGAAGCTTCGACCGATAAAGCGAACTCAAAAGCTGTCGAGACGTTGCTGCGTGCTGCTGGAGCCATGGGAGCGTCGCCGTCGACAAAGTTCGGAACGATGACGCTGGACGCGTGGCTGCAAAGCTATGAACAGGAATTCTTGGTCTACGAGTCGCTGGAAAGGTTCGTCCAGGTCAAGCTACCCGAAGCCCTTGCTTTCTGCGACAAGATCGAACAGCAGAGCTACTCAGCAGTAGGGGGCAGTCTCGGGAATCCAGCGACCGCGGGAAAAACTGGAGCTCAGCAACTCCCATCGTCGCGCTTCCATGTTCGGCTCCGGATCGCAGTGTACGCGCACTTGGTGGAGCGCACGGTATTCGCATTGACGCAGTCTGCATCGCTCTCACACGCGAAGAAGTCACTGTTTCAGGCGCGACAGGAGATTTTCCGAGCCATGTTTGCAGATTACGACAAGAGGTCTTCATCTGAAGACAATGTGTCTGATAGCAAGGGCATCGACGAGGATGGTCAGCATGGAGCCGCGAGTCGAAAACGAAGACAACGACCAAGCAAATCACAGTCAGCCAAAGATGATGACCGATCGAGTGATCCCACGACCACCAGAGATGGCGACTCCGATGATTCAGGAAGTGAGCGTGATGACAGCGATGACAGCGACGGCGGTCGAGCGCACAAATCTCGCATCAAAAATTCGACACACAATTCTTCGTCATTGTACGGACCGACTTCAGCACCTCGGACGCTTGCATTCTTCCTCACCAAAGTACCGTACACCCTCAAACTGCGCGAAGACACCCAGCGACGAGCGCTCCGGTTTAAGCGCAACCAAGTGGTGCTTCGCCGCATCGTGCAATCTCTGTATCGGTCGCTTGGGAGCGTCTTCCACGCCTGGAAGCTGCTTGTGCGGCATAAAAAAGAGGAGCGACTCAACAACAAAGGTGCTCAGCTCACCGCGATGGTCGTGCAGCAGCGTGGGCTCGTGCGATCGGTCTTTGTCGAGTGGAGCAAGGCGACGCTGCGCTCCAAGATCAAGGAGATGAAGTCGAACGAGCTTGAGATGAAGCAGCAGCACGAGCAGGTGCTCGCGGATCTGCACAGAGAAATTTTTCTTCTCCGCGAGAAAAACTACGAGCTTCAGTTGGAGCTTGCTGAAAACCAGCGGTACCGCCCTGTTTCGCGAAAGTCCACATCTGGGGTTACAGTGGAGGTACCGACTGTGATCGCTGCATCTGAATTTGAACAATCTTCATCTGACGCCGATGGTCGTACTCCCGAACGCACCGAGACTTCCGATCATGAGGAGCATGACACGTCTTTATACCCCTCTGATGGCGGAGGTACTACTGCTGGAGAAAGCAACCGCTAGCTTCCAAGACATAAGTCGAGAAAATACATTCCCATTCAGCAAAATTGGCAACTTTCGCTATGGACATAGAACAGTGATATACAGAAACGTAAATACCATTGGCGGGTGATGTGAACATCTTTGCTAGTCGACTTGGTCCATCTCTTCTTCAATGCTGCTGGTGCTGTTGCTGAGTCGACGATCTATCCGATGAGCCTCGACATCTAGCCCGTCTGATGATGTTGGAAACGAGGAGGAAGAAGACGAAGATGATGAGGAGACTGCTGAGCTCAATGGCTCGAGAGATGGGACATCGTCTTCGCCGTTGTCGCTTTGCTGGGTTTGGCTGTTCGACGAGAACCCAAAGTTTCGACTAAGTGAGCGCCGCATAAACTCCAAGAAAGATGGGTAACTCGATGCATTCGAAGACGATGACGACGACGAGGACGATGCAGACGAATTTCCGCGCACTCGCTCTTCCTCTGAGCGATTGTCTTGTGTATCGCGACTAGCGGGGCGAAGTGTGTTGCTGCTCTCCAGTTCTCGGGCTCGGGCTCGCTCATTCGCTTCTGCGACTTCCGGAATCACGCCAAGCAAAGGGGTGACACTAGAATCATCTTCAACACGGGTTCCTTCGAGCGGAGAGCTAGGCGAAGGAATGGACTGGTACCCAAACCTGCTTTCGCGAGTGGATGTGGCGGGGCTTCGGCTATTAGCAGGGGCTGCAGCGTCATGGTCGTGCTCGTCATTGTCGTTGCCAAAAGAAGTCCCAAAGAAATCATCTGCCAGAAAGTTTTCCAGGTTCTGATCCACAGTTCGTCTTCGACTAGCTTCTCTGGCCTCCGCAGCAATTGATGAAGAGCTGCGACGTTCCTGGCGTCGGTATGAGCCCAACAACGGCATTCGACTGCGATCGACGTCCACGCTGTCATTGTCGTGATCATCGTCCACTTCGTCATTTATGAGAGCTCTGCCATCACTGTTGCCAAGTGGTTCACGAAGATTTGGAAGTCCAAACGCGAACGATTCTTCAAACGCTGGACCTGCTGGGGGCGTTAATGGAGCTCGCGCGCGTCGGTTCGCAGTCGCATTTGCCGCTTGTTGGATAGAGGTGTTTGAGGCAGCTCGAGCGAGCGATGCAAGAGATGTCAGAGATGATGGAGCGACAATCGCGTGGATGTGTACATCAATGCTTCGCCGACCACCCTGGGATTCATTCGGATTGACCATCGTTGTTGAAATCAGATCACGAATCGACAGCGACGAGTCCTCGTTTTCCAGTGCACTCGGAACGGATGCTGGCTGTCTTGAAGTGCGATTTCTGGCCGCCGAAGCACGCGTTTGTTGAGCTTGGCGTTGTTGGTTGTGCCTCTGCAGTTCAGGACGAAGCAGCGGCTCTAAAGTACGCGCAGAGTCGGTCAGTAGACGTCCGAAGCGGTCAAAAATCGGAGCGATTAAATGAGCCATTTCCGAAATTTCTTCAACGCGATTTGATGGCACACGTTGGGTGCTTGTTGTCGTCGCAGGTAACGTGTCTTCTTGTGTTGTATCTGAAGCACCAAAACCTTCACGCTGCTGGTTGCGGGCCTGAGTTTCTTGTCCTTCACACAAATCTGCAAGTCGCTCGACATGTGGCATAATCTCGCGCATCAGGTCTCGAACCCCGGATATCATTTCGCGAACGTTCTGGCTTCCAATACTTGGCGCGTTTGGTAGTCGCGTCAAAGGCATCGGGGACATATGCTGTGAGTTCACTGTGTGTACTGTCCGCGTTCGGAACGCCGCAATACGGTTCGAATCGAAGTCAATCCACTCATCCCACCGAGACGGCCATCCATGGTAATGGACGAGCACTTTATCTTCCGAGATGTCCATCACAGTACACTCCAACCATTGGTTCACGGTGTCCTTGACATCCAGCCATTGTCCAACGAAGAAGCGTCGAGGACCTCGGCGTAGACGGCTTCGAGTAGCAGCATCTGTAGATGATGTGTTGCTGTGCTGATTTGGGAAATTCATGTCGGTGTCTTCGACGTCTGCTTCTTCGTCGTATTCATTTCGCTCACTTTCGTAGAGTTGTTCTGGCTCAGGCTCGACAGCGACAGTCGAGAGTACAGTGCGTAGCGTCAGGATACCCTGAATAATGTGGTCCAGATTCGTTCGTGGTCCATTCCCACTGCTGCCACTTGCATTCAGCACAGATGGCCCAATTCCCAAGTCAGACGCAACGCTGATGGGCGATGTCATGGTTGATACTTCTTCTTCGAGAACGTCATCCCCAAACAGCTCACGAAGTCCATGAAGCCCTGACGCAGATCCAGCACGAGTCTCACTGTCGGTGCTCCCTCCGCTTGACTCACCGAGTGCTTCTCGCAACACTCCCATGTTCCATGCAGCTCCAGTAGGTTCTCCTGGCCCTGGCACACGTCGTCGAGTCGTCGTTTGCGGTCGGATTACGCTGGGTTCACGCAGGTTCCGGCGTCGCGCCTCTGATTCCGCATCTTCTCGATTGAGATCGTCCTCGCTACTCATCAATCGTCGCAAATATTCGCGATTGCGTCGAACGGCGTTGCCAACAAAATCGTCATCATCATTGCGGCTTGCAAACGTAAACCGCGGCCCTGCGGATCGCGCGCCAGCGGTATCACCATTCGAACTCGCCGATAAAGTAGCAGTAGCTGAACTCGAAGCGTTATCCGAGCCAAAAGACGTCGCAGATGGGAGAGGCTTAGCTACAAGATGGACTGTGTGCCCATCTTGGATGTCATACGTCGACAACGCTGATCCGTCCTTCATGAGCTTGCCTAAATAATCGAACACAACAAGGGTACCCGCGCGTCAGTCATCGCTATTATCTACCACGCAGCAACGATGATTTACGCACGCGGCATAACGCTCACTCACTCACCTCGATAAATCAGGCGCTGCCGATATACCGGCACCTGGGTCGCATGCGCTACTTTCACGCGAAAGTCCGCAACGCTCATCGCCGGCGCGGCCTCCACCTCCACGACGCGCTCATCTAACAGCTTCAAGCGAATGCGCAGCAAGTCTTCCGCGTCGGCAGTCTCAGCAGCAGCAACGCCAGCCGCTGCCATATCAGAACCAGAAAGTGCTGCCACTTGGGCATCTTCAATCTGCTGAACGTCCGTTGCGCTCGTCGAGTTCTCCTCGGTGTCTCCGGCAGCAGCAGCAACACTGAGAGACGCGCCTTCGTCAACTGCAGGCACTGCCGACGCGACGAACGCGCTGTCGCTCGCCTGGTTCTCGAGTTCCACCATCTCGCTGCGTCTCTTTCTCTCTGCTTCGGCGTCCGCACTCTTGGTTTCCTTTTGGGGAATGTGGGATTGCGAAAGTTTTCTCCGTTTTCCTTTGGCGTGGTTACACTGTGTAACCTGTGTGTATAACCTCGAGCCAAACCTAAACATTAAAAAAACACCACATCCGTAACCCTCCTAAAAAGGTTACACTAACGTAACTCGACCAAAAATGATTACGTAACGTGTTTTCTGAGCCGTCACCCATGGGGCATTATTTCTGAATCTGGTTTCTGATACCATGGTTTAACATGGCTACACTTGATGACCACTCAATGAGAACCTTCTTGGGGCTTGTTCAGTGAGCTGCTCATCTTGGGGCTCTTGTGCACACTTGAAAAAACACCTAACGGCATGCTGCAAATAAAATGTTGATTGATACCCATGATGGACATATATTAGCCGTATGGTTAAGTTTGATCTACAGATGCGTTCGTTGGGAACGTTTACTACTTGCAGCCAGTACCGCCCGCGATGCGCAGACACTTGGTGGACGCGAAGAGACTCAGGATGTTGGTCATGACCGTCCACGAAAACGCAAATACGAGGTAGCAGATCGTGAGCATGCCCAGCAACTTGCTCTTGCCGCCGTTGCGCTTGAGCTCGGCTGCTTCCTTCTTCTGGCGCGGCAGCCACACGACGAAGACCACGGAGAAGAGGTTAATCGCGTACGCGACGAGGTACGCGTAGGTCACTTGCCAGCGCACGGCGTTGTCGTCCTTGACGATGTACTTGCGCTCAATGTCAAAGTACGCGTCCACCGACTTGGTCATGACCGTGGCGAACGGCGTGCCCACGGCCGAGATGCTGACCATCAGCCCCATGACCGTGGCTTCCTTGCCGATGTCGCACACTTCGACGACAAACAGTGTGGCGATGAAGTCGCCGATACTGTTCGGGATACCCTCAAGCAGCGGCACACCCAACCAGAACCATTGGCTGCGGTAGACGTTCCAGATCGTGATGAACGTCGGAATCGCGTCGAAGAGCACAACACCGAACTGGCAAACGATCACCACCCACTGCCAGCTCCAGTGCAGTCCCCACCTGCGCACGATGAAGAGCGCGACGAATGTCACGACCGAGCCGAGCATGGACGCGATACCGTCGTTGATCGGTTCGACCTTGGCCCACGTGCTCTGGATCGGACTCGACGCCGTGACGGAGAACAGCGAAAACACTTGGCGGAAGAAGCGGAACGCGATGACTTGGTAGATCACGCGGTTCTGCACCAGCTCGTACAAATACACGAAGAACGAGCGCATGGATTGGCGCTCGGCCTTCTCCTCCGTGATGCAGAACCAGCAAATCGGGATCGTAATGAACGAGAAGAATGCGCACACGCCCATGATCGCGTTGAAGCCCATGGTCCAGGAGAACGAGCCGCCGTAGTCCTCGCCGTTGAGTCCCAGACCCGTCATGAACGCAGACAGGATCATGAACACCTGGCGCACCGACGAGACGTGGTTCTGCACGGTGCCGCGAATGCTCTCCGGTTCACGCTGCGCGAGCTCCACCATCACGCCGTCGGCAGCTCCGAACGCGATGACCGTGCCCAGGTTGGCGAACATGAGCAGGAAGATGAGCTTCACGCCTTTGTCTGGAGCGTCGTGGTTGATGTTCGCCAGCTGCGCCGCCGTCATCTTGCTCTCGTCTTTGCCCGAGAGCGCAGGGTCGAGGTAGTACGGCTCGCCCAGCGGCAGCACCGCCATGAGGAAGCAGCACACGAACGTCATGACCCAGCCCAGGATCAAGTACGGGCGGCGGCGGTAGCCGAAGATCGGGTAGCAGTCCGTGAACACGGCGGCCAGCCATCGCAGCGCACGCGGCAGACGCACCAGCGCCGTGGCCGTGGCCGTCAGCGTCGCCGACATGTACAGGTAGTTGTTGAGCACCGAGTAGATGACGCCAAGCACCGTGCCGTAGACGACGCCGACCGCGGCGATGTGCGCCAAGAGTCCGATGTGCTTCAGCGAATACACGGATGGCGCGCCACCCGGACGCAGCGCGCCGCCCTCGAGGTCGAGCGGCGCTGGAGACTTGAGCTCTTGGAACGTGTTGGGCGTCGTCTGCTCCAGCTCGAGCTTCTGCTGGAGCGCGTCGACTGGCGGGGTGCTGGGCTGCTTCATGGCGACTGGTTGCTGCTCGGTGGCGAGAAGGAAAGTGAGTGAGACCGGGAGAGCCCAGGCGCCAGGCGACCTGGGCAAGAGCTACTGATTGATCTCAGAGGCGTACTGGGTGACTCGCCATTGGAGCGGACGTAACAGCAGCGAACGTTGCACTGACCAGTGCAGTGCGAAAGCCCACTTTAATTGACAGAGTCGCTGGATTGATTAACCAAACCAGGGGCTTTCCGCTGCTCACACGTGCAACAACAGCGCTGCTCCACCAATGAAAGCGCGAGAGCTGGTTTTGCAAATCGCCTGGCGCCCCTCTCTGCACATCTTGATCATTCCCATCGGCGCGTGCCTCGGCCCAATGAGACGAGCAACTCGCCACCGAAAAGATCGTGATTGGCTCCAGTCCAGTCACCATCCTGTCAGCCGCAGGTGCCAGAAGGGCGGATGAGGTTGCTGACAAATCGAAATGTTACTGCGGAACGGTGACACGCTAATTGTTTTAACCATAATACTGCGGTCCATGCTGTGTAAATTACGAAAACAGAAGTCACCTCAGCTTGTCCGGATTCTCTCAAATTTTGTTATGAGCGGTTGTAGTTTACAATTTTCAAGTAAATTAATCATAAACAGTACAATATGTTTGCTCTTTTGTTTCAAAAGTTATGGTGCCTGTTGTGAGCCACCCAACACATTTGGTCAACTTGCCGTGTCTCACACAGAGAGCCGACCTTAACAGTAAGTTCACGCGCACTCAACAGCTCATATTTTCTCTTGTTTGATACTGAATGAACACACGCCTCTTTCGCTCTCGCAATCCCGTCCTCCAGCATCTCCAGAAGGAAGGAGGTGAGATCCGACCGCCTCCTGCTTGCTACATTTCTGTCGGTCCTCTCGCCACTCTATGATCACTCCCTTTAGAGAGGGAGTGATCAGGGGGTGGATGCGGGTTTACTTCAGAAAAACAGAGTTGGCGAGGCCAATTCTCAACACAGGATTTTCATTCTCGCATCACACTTGGCTGCTGACTGGCTGCGAGGTGCTCGCCTCGTCTTGCTGATGGCCACCATCACGCTGCTGAGAAAGATCCACTGACGAACGACAACATGGGAGAAGGTCAGTGAGGCGACTGGGGCTACGACATGCTAATGGGTTCCAGCTCTCTGTAATTCTTGCCACCTTGCAGAGACATGCAATTGTACACACAGCACCACGAGCAAAGCTCATTCACGTTCAAGCACTCTGTGGGACTCATCCGATCATGACAGGAGACCAAAAGAATCGCCAGAGGCTTTGTTTTGGGGTACCTCCAATTCCTTATAGCACTCCCTGGGGCATTATAATTCCGGTGGTCTTAATCGGAATCTTGTGAAAAATCGGCAAACTTATTAACGTCGCTTGTTGCAGTATTTATGGTTTCCCCAGAAAATCGATTAGAACAGGAACAATGGTGGGTCGAATGAGTAAGTAGGTACCTTTCCGCTAGCACCATTTCACCAGCTCGTCATTAGCTCCACCATGCGGCGTTTGTTTTCCAAACTAGAGGTTGCCTCCAGTGATAAGGGAGTGCTGGATCGTTGTGTAGTGGGTCAGGTATCCAACTGGCTGACAGCACTTGACATACTGTTCCGCCGAGCGAGCACCTCGAAGTTTTACAGAGAATGCGGTCTCCCTTTGAAGAACTAACTCCGTGAAGGTGATGTACTACGCATAATACACTTTGAGCTAACTGTCTCCTTCGTCGATTCGACAAACAGAGGCTAAATAAGTGTGGAATTGGTGGCGGATTAGCAACTGACTGACATTACATTGGATTGCTTCTGGAACACTGCCCAACAATGAAATTCATACTCGTAATTCGCGTTTCGCCTTGAGCACACACGCACACCCAACAACAGTTTTCATTTCTCTGTTTAATACTTAGCAGCTGGACACACACAACAAGCCTCTGTCCAGACAGTCCTTTAAGGGCTTGGGATCCGAATACCTCTTTTACTGTTTGTCTGCTTATCTCCCAAAATACCAGGATGCCCGGATCGTTCACAGGGATGCAGGCCTACTTCAGGAAATCCCACTGCCTGAAAGTTACGCAACGCTTTCCCTGTGAGTATCAGCGGTCAGCTTTGGCTGGCTGCGGATAGTGCACCTCGTCTTGATTACGGCCACCAGCGAGTGCTGATTGCTGATATCAGGTGGCAAATGACGCACAAGCCTGCAGCAGCGAGTCAGCGTGACAAATGCGACGTGGTGATGGCTTGTGAGCGTCAGCGCGCGCGTTGGCCGCGAGGCCACGATAAGCCCGACCTTTCTCGCCGTGGAGGTACACGAGCAACTTCGCGTTAGCGAGCGCACTGGTACTGTATACTACATGTACTGCACCACAAGCGCATTCACAAGTATCGCCCAAGCTAGGACTCATCGGATCATGGCGCATGGGACGTGAGGTAGGAAGTACTTAGTACTAGCGCTTTATAGCAACGCTCCAACAGGTCGCGCAATGAGGCAAGAACGACCATTCGTTTCACAAAGTTCAAGCTGAGACTTATCATCTGATCATGACGAGACCAAACAAATTCGCTGATCCGTTGATATAGCACCTCATGAGGCAGTATTATTCCGGTGGTCGTCTGAAAAATGGGATCACCAACTTCAACTTCGCTGCGCAGTTTTGCTTCAGAAAGAAAACAAAATTTACACCAGAGAGCACATTGTGTGGGAGTGATTCATCGTCTGCAATAGCGTATGAACTCTGTGGATTCGTTGAAACAAGACCTGCGTAAAAGACCCAAGGTTATCTTTCTCAAGGCCTCGCTGCACATCCGCCAGTCAGTCTTTTTTCAACTGGAAGCTACCCCTATATTAGCATTGCTCTTCGTCTCAACTGGCTGACAGCGCAGGACTTGATCGCAGAGCTGGCAGTTTACAATGCGCTTTCTTTCTCCGCCTTTAACGACCGCACTCAAAATCCTTCACTACTGTAAACTAACGAAGTCACGATTCACTGCGATGCAACCTCTTCTTCTTTGACGAATGGTGGGGAAATCTCGGTGGTAGGGAGCAACTGACGGACAGTACTGGACATGACAGTTAATCAGAAACGTTCTTCCTAGTCGGCATTTCTACAGTACAGTAGAACGAGTTTCAACTGGCGAACTGGGATTGCTCTCAATTCCGCCACTTTCCACCACATTGTGAATCTTACTTTCCATTTCCGGCTCGAGCGCACACATAGCCAAGCAACGAACGCTACGCAAGAAACTCTTCAATACTCAAGACAGCCATGAAGACGTTCGCGCTCGTCATCGCTGCCTCGATCGCTGCTGCTCTGGCTAGCAGCGAGCCTATGGTGGCGCGTGAGGAAGGTACGCATTCTCTTGACCATTGTCCTAGGTCATTCATTCACGTGATCCAATACAGATTAGTGGCTAACTGGAACTTGTGCGTTTTCACTGGGGCGATTGTTCTGCAATTAGGAATCCACTTGCGCCGCTTGGAAGGAATGCCGTCGCCGTCGCAGCAGCAGATGCCGAACGAAGCAGCTCAGCGCAACCCGAACGACAACCGCGAGCAGTGGTGGGGACCTGGGCTCTACGGTGGAGGTCTCTATGGCTACCCGTACGGCGGCTTCTACGGCGGAGGCTTCTACTGAGAGGAATACGCCAACAGTTGAGCTTCTTCTCTTTGAATGTGTCAAGTGTCTCCCAGTTGCCAAGTGGTGGTGGAGGCAAAGTGCCGTTTGATTTTCCGTAATTTGTCCGAGTGTCCTCAGCTAAGAGTGTTCTCCAGTTAACGTTAACAAAGCCAACAGTTTTGAATTATCAGCGCAATGCGATAGTTCTTTTGCACATGCTGGTGTTGTCTCTCAAACTCATCGTGCTCCATTTGAACAGCACCTGCCCAGTGTGCGACCAATTGCTTCTCCAGTGAAGACGCTACTTCACGAGGCTGCTCCGTGTCCTTCAGTTCGAGCTTGTGCACGTCGCGCTAGTCGCTCGCTGTCGTAACTCTCAATCTGCACTTCAATTCAGCACAGGATTCTTCGGAATAGAGTAATAGCTCTTGATCCGAAAGCAAGTGTGATTGATATGTTCAAAGTATATTCATTTTGTCTGAGAAGAAAGCTTGAAGTCTCATGCAACTAGTGGTTACTCTACAAGCTCAAGTCTACAAAGATTTGCTTCTCGATTCGAGGAAAACGTAACTCCTCTTCTATCTGTCGGGATGGTTGACGCTGTACGTAAAACTCGCCAAGGCAATCACTTGGAATATCACGCGTAGGAAAAGACTGGGACCTTCGACGGACGCACATGGCCGTTGAACTGGTCGTACGCGTCTTCCCAATCCTCCTCCATCAATCGCATCGCTTTCTGGAACCGCGCAATCGGAGCTACCAGCCTGGTCTCGTTTGCGAACGGCTCCACACTGTAGGAGTGCAACATCGAGAAGTGAGGCGGCACTGGACGCGCAGCGCTCGCAGCAAATTCCGCCAGCTCCGGCAAGAGTTCAGGCGGCATTGCGTAGTCGAGTGGATCAACTCCAGTTCCTTTTGCAGTTGGCAGATGCTTGTTCCAGAGCGCTGGGGTCACGTACGGAGCGGCGATGCCGTGCCACGTCGATGGGCCGTGCATCATGTGGTGTCTCGCAGTACTCTGGAACACCAGGTTCGACAAGATGCTCCTCAAATCCGCGTAGCTGGCGAGCTTCTCTGGGAATCCACGCACGGACTGTAGCTTCGAGCAGTGTTTGGCCCACGTCTGCAACTCTGGATCGTTCTGGATCTCGGCTTCACTCGCGTAAAAGGCTTCCAGGTACGAGCCCACAAAGTCTTCGATGGCATCGTAGTACACTAGTCCACAGCGCGCAATCCGATGTGGCATGTCCATGAGTCCCTTTCGCTGCATCTCCGCGTGGAAATCTTCGTCGATTCGGTACTCGCTGGTTCGCTTCATAAAGCGCAGTGCGCCCGACGCACCAAACGCAAAAGTTTTGTCAAACGTCGAGTTCACGCTGAACATCGTCGCCACGGAGCTGTTTTCGATCGCGAAGTTCGCAGCAAAATGATACTGCAAGAGCGCGTGCACTGGGTGGCTCGGTGCCATCGCACGGATCAGCTCCACTTGGATCGGCACCATCACCTTGTGCACCTCGACAAACTGCTGCATGTGCAGGTGGTTCAGCTCGGTCGCGTCGAGCGCCATCTTCGCGAGCGTCCAGTCTTCGATCGTGTCGTTCTTCGTGTACAGGAGCTTGGTGTCGTCCAACGTGATCGCGAGTGGCAGGAATTGCTGGCGGACATTGTTGAGACAGAAAAAGCCGATCACACTCGGCGCGTACTTGGTCGCTTTCTTCGCCTCATCAGTGTACTGGCCCATCGCGTTGAAGTTCGCAACGAACACGTGCTGGTTCGCGACCGCTGTCGTCATGTTCTCGTCTCCGCAGACATCATGCACGAGATCATCTTCGAGAGGCTCCAGGTACGTCGTGTAGACGCCGACGGGCACGACCTGGAGGTTGTGGCCCATGATGCCGAGTCGTCGCGCGCCAAAACTCTCGTCTGTGATCAGCTGCGCGTATGGTGCGTTCGTCATGTTGGCGCGCTCCACCCACTCGTACGCCATGTGGAACTCGGTCACGTTGTGGCCGTCGCGCGGCGTCATATCCTCCATTATGTTGCGGATCGCGTCGAGCTTCGGGTTCTCCGTCCATGCCATCAGCGCGTCCTGGTACTCGATCATCTGGGCGTACAGTGAACTGCTACTGGTTCTCTCGTTGAGAATCGTTCCGTCGGTGTCTGGGTACGCGACGCCACCAAGCACGATTTCGCGCGACTCGTACTTGATCCGGTGCGCGGTGCGGTTCACGAACGCCGCGCGCGCAGTGTCGTTCTCGCGCGGGATGCTCAGTATCGCAGCGCTGGGAGGCGGCAAAAGCGCCACGGTAAGCAGCATCGCTGCCGCACCAGTGACACAGAGGCTGAGAGTTCGCATGGCAGTCGAGTTCAGGGGCTTCGAGGGCTTCGATCAAATCGGCGATGGGTTGGGGCGTGCAAGCTGTCTAGATGGCGACCTAATCGGGACTTGGTGAATTGAGCAATGATACAGAGAAAGTAAAGCGAATGACCGCTTGCACTCGCTTCTAGGCGCCTGCCAGTTCTTGTTTCATTGCATGTGCAAATAAGAAAAAAAGACGGCATCTCTCCTCTCTTGCAGCTGTGTGGCGGATGGAGAATTCATCAAAAGCAGCGAGCTGCCGATACACACGGCAGCGCCGCCGTGAGTGCACACAGGTCAAGCATGCGCTACGTACGCACGCACGTACTTTTGAGCCGGCTCACACATGTGCACACACGCTCCTTGCTTCTGTGTCTCGTGCGTCTTGCTTCTAGCACGCCGGCCTGTGCACTTCCGTTGAACGTGCAACAGCGGATTGATTTCGTCGTGGGGAAGAATTCAAAATGGCAGGAGCAAAATATACCTGCCAAATATGGTCATATCACCATAAATAATGTTATGCAGTATGAAAACTATTATGTTAACCAGGGAGTGGTAACTTCTGTAGATCTCAAAACTTGGTGTATACCTGCTCGTTTTATACAGGTTTTATATTTGACAGGGACACCACATCGGAAGTACAGTTTTCATTGGATGTACTGGTGAATCGCATATTTCCAATCCCGCATTTCCAAACGACAAAGCCTTTCAAACCTACCAAACCTCATTGTACCCTCTCCAATAGCATAATTGATGCCAACTTTCACTTTTCAAAATTGGCATGACCAACGAAAGGCACATGCTCAACCTCCATCCTCATGCTTCAATCAGCATCACTTTCAGCACACGCGCCAACATGCATCCGCCACCGCCGCCTCCCGTGTTAACGAGCGTCGCGGTGGTCTTCCGCCATGTGCATCCGCAGCTACAGGCGCTAGTGCACGTCGTTCAGACCGTGCACG
>JAASFI010000561.1:0-23622 GCA_023333705.1 Globisporangium viniferum | reverse complement strand
TTGACGCAAGTGTACAGATATGTATTCTGTCTACAAATGCTGAGGCGAAAAGCAAACGTCCTCCGCTATACACACACATGCGTGCGAAGAAGCTTTTGATTTCCTATCTGCTGAAATCGGTTGCATGCAAAGTTTTCACTACGTACATGTAGAACTCCAACGCGGGCATGCGCTGCGCACGCTGTGACTCCCCCACCCGAGCGACTCCCCCACTGCATCAGTCCGCCGTTCGCAAGTCAATCACTCGCATGAACACTTTCGGGGCCACAACTTGCGGTAAATGGATGATGAAGAACCCGACTATGCAGCAGCTTTAACAGTAAAATGACGACCCTTGCACATGCACTTCTTTACTCATAAACACGCGCCTGCTCGCTTCAAGATCGATTGCCACCCTTGTTCGAGGCTCCGTTGCACCAACGCTATTCGATACAACTGCCAAGTAGATGGATCCCCAGAGTAGCCTCTGCACGAGCACGAGGTCACCTCTGAGGTTCTCAATTCGAAGTTACACGATCATCAGAAGCGTAATTGACACTCTTACAATAATTACCGAAATGGCCCAATAACCCAACCATACTTGGCAAAATACGTTCTCGCAAAACACACCTTCGTCTACCATCATGTACAGATCACACAACCATTGCGCGTTCTCAGGACTGACCATGTACGGTCGCGGGTGTGGTTCACCTGAACCTCTGATATTGGGGGGAGTGGGCCACTTGCACTGTTTCTAAAGTTGTTGAACGACATGTGGATGAAACTTGCGCTTGGGCTTGCTCCTGGATGTGATAACTTGCGTTTCGATTCATCTTCCCGTGAACAGAAAGAGTCTGCCCTATTCGTAAACTGTGCCAAAAAGAATTCCTCCGGATCTGTTAGAAGCACTTACTGAATACGGCTCTTAATAGCATACGCCAAGTAGGCTTTCGTCTTCATTGTCCCTGCATCCCTGACCTTTCGTTTCATCATCCTAAGTGTCGGTTTGAATGGTTACCTCACATCAGCCAAACCGAGTTCTTGGCTATCAAACAACAGTACATGGAGGAGGGTCGCGTGGACAGTGATCACGATGATTTGGGTCTCACTCACATGCCGTGACACGTTTACACTGGAATGTCTTTGAAATCATGCAAGCAACACTCTTATTGCTTGTGTTGATTTCCCTTCTACTGTGGAAATTTCTGCCTCAAAGGAGTGAAAACTAGTTTGGTTAACAAATGTAACGTAGGATGTGGAAATCGAAATGCAACCACAAAAATCTGCCAGGCTACTGGCCGCACTCAATAGAATTACGTGATGAACTGATCTCAAAATGAACACATCCAAAAAATCGACTTGGGAACTTTACAACTTGATCCTGCAGATGATTTCAATGTCAACGCCGCATTCGCAGCAGAACGAATCTGTCACAATGTTTCCTCCAACAAATTCCCAGTGAGACCATCCACGAGGCCGAGTCGATTCTCCGCAAGCTCTTTCATGTCTAAACGCAGCTTGATGATGTCTGATCCTTCGTTGACCTTCCTCTCGGTCATTACAGTGGCGCTTGAGAGACTGGCAGCTTCGAAGACGGCGACAATCTTCGCGTGGAGCCGCCCAACTTCTTCTTGAATGGCGTGCATCGACGCGAAACGTTGCAAGAGCTTCTTCTGTGCGTACATCTTGAGGAAGCGGAGCACGAAGCCGATGGGTGCTGGCAAACTGAGCCAACACTTCACTGGCGTTAGCCGTGTCAGTCAGTTTGCTCTGACGCCTCGGCAGCTTCTCGCCGCGCAGAAAGCGTAGGCGATCGAGCAAGCGATCGCAGCACTCCTGCAGCTCGATGTAGATGCTCGTGTCTCTTTCAATGCCAGTGTGTGAGCTTTCCAAACAGGGGTCGCAATTTAAAATTTGCGAACACAACTGTCTAAACAGTACGGTAAATCATCAATGCTTGGTTGTTCTATGTATACAACATGTACCCATCGACACTAGTTCCGCCAGAGTGGGACTCGCATCAAACTGAGCAGCTGCTCCTTTTTCCCTCCCTGGAATCTTTCGTCTTCTTGAACAAGAGCGCGTCTGGCACACAAACAGAACCTGAAGGCGCCAAACGTATTTGAGACGCGATGAAGACCCCAGACGCGCTGGAACAGCATCAAGACGCTGACAAGATGACCGAGAACGGTAAGAACGAGCAGGAGCCACGTGACACCCATGAGCACGCTTCGTGCGACGCTCACACGCATCACGAGCACGACAGCGAATCGCACACGCTTCTTCTTCGTGCTCTGGAGCTCACTCAACTCGCTACGCAGCTGAATGTGGCTGTCAAAGGTGGTGACTCGGTCGCCGTGCAGGACCTTCTCCAGCGAGAGGCGCCTGTGGATGTTGCAGACCAGTCAGGACGCTTGCCGATTCATGCTGCTGCTCACCAGTGCGACACTCAAGCGGTCGAGTTGCTTGTGAAGCACGGCGTCTCCATTGATCAGAAAGATGCCGTGGGGAAAACACAGCTCTTCTGCGAGGCAGAGAGCGGGAACGTCGACGCAGTTCGTTTCTTGATTGAGCACGGAGCCTCCGTCAACGCCAAGGACCTTGATTCCAAGACCCCACTGTTAGCAGCAGCGGAGAGCGGCCATGCCGAGGTTGTCCGTGTGCTTGTGGAGCACGGAGCCGACGTGAACGCGAGTGACTTACAGTCCAGGACGTCGCTGTTCGTTGCCGCGAAACAAGGCCGCCTCGAGATTGTCAAGTATCTCGTTGATCATGGCGCTGTCGTGAACGCTAAGCAGAAATTTGGGAGAACGCCGTTCTTGGTCGCCGCGAGTAACGGTCATCTGAGCGTCGTCAAGTACCTTCTCGAGTGCGATCCAACGTCGATTGCTGACAAGGACAGCAACCAGTGGTCTTCATTCCATGCTGCCACGAGCAACAATCGCAAAGAAATCGTGGAGCTGCTACTTGCAAGGAACGTGTCCTTTGACGAGAAAGGATCAGGCAGCGCGACTCCTCTATTCCTCGCTGCTCAAAGAGGGCACGCAAACATCGTAGCGTTGCTGATCAAGGCTGGAGCGTCTGTTGACTCCAGGCAAGATCAAGGCAAGATCAAGGCAAGACCTCGCTTCACGCTGCCGTGGAGAACGGGTTTCTGGACATCACCAAGGCGCTGATCAGTGCTGGAGCGTTGGTTCATGCGCGAGATGACACTGGATGTTCGTCTTTGCTTGTGGCTGCAACGAAAGGATTTACTGGAATCGCCTGGCTGCTCGTGGACCAAGGCGCGTCGGTGAATGCAAAAGACAAGCAGTTGAGAACCCCGCTCATGGCTGCAGCGAAAAATGGACATCTTGAGATCGTCAAGCTTCTCATAGCGAGAGGCGCCAACATCAACGACGAGCAGCACTCTGGCAGAACTCCTCTCATGTTCGCGGTCAGCAGTCGCCACCGAGAGATTGTGAAGCTACTACTGGATTCGGGTGCGCCAGTGGACGCAAAGGATTGCGCGGGAGGGTCGGCACTCCGCATCGCAGCTGGTCGCAACGAGCCGTACCTCATGGGGATGCTCATCGAAAGTGGAGCTCGACTTGACGACAAAAGTGTCGATGGCACGACACCCCTTGATCTTGCCATTGAAAAGAGATTCGGTGACGCGATCCAGTTACTGCTTGCAAAAGGGCAGAGCGACGTTTACAAGGATTTGGACTACAACGTGCTCCTCTTGTCAGTAGCAAGAGCTGGCGTGATCACCATTCTCAAGTCCTTGAATGACCGTGGTGCATCGTTTCACGCGCGGGATTCCGAAGATGGCGAGACGATCTTGATTTCCACAACTCGCTGGGGTTACCGCGGTTACTTCTGATGGCTGGTCAAGCGATCTACTACGCCAGACACCTCCCTGTTGCCTGATGGGAGGCCGTCGCTGCTTTCTGGCACGTTGAAGACCCTGCAAGAATTTAGCAACGGTGCCGGCGAGTCCCAGACGATGTATCTCAAAGCCACAGACCGTTTGATTGCGATTTGGTCGGAGTTGCAGAATACCAACCGTCTTCAGAGTACCGACAAGGCCCTGGTGGCATTTGCCGATATCCTGTACTCATTTTGCCGACTGCTCCTGCAACATCGAGGCAGACACACGGTAGCTCGGTTCGTGGCACAATCCGCCAGCAGCCGCAACCTCTGGTCTTTGCATGACGAGATCGACGACTTCATGGAGCAATTTGGTGTCAATAGAGAGGCGGACATTCACAACGAGTGGGAGTCACAATGGGCTTGTGATCAAGAAGATCAGAGTGTTCAGCTGCATGCTGCGCTGGAGAATGTCGAAAATATAGCAGCTGAGCTTACCGGCAAGGAGGACATACTCGACGCAGTCGCGCATCTTCAGCATCTACTTTCGAGACATGGAAGACAAGAAACCAAGGAAACAGCCGTCATCAAGCGTGTCGTTCAGCGATTGACCAGTGGCAACGATCAACCTCAAAGCATCCCGACTTGGTTCCTCAGTCGCTTCAACGTTGAGGTTGCAGACTGGAATGCTGCTAGCAAGGGTCGGTTTATCCTGGGGAGTTGGCTCAAGTCGGCTGTCATGGTTTCCAAGTGCGAGTTTGAAATTCCTCAGTTTGAAACAACAGCTACCGCGTGGGAGAAGCTGCGGCACCCGAATGTCATGGATCTCTTCGGCGCCTGCCACGTCGGCCAGCCCCGGTTTTTCGCCTGCGCCTCTTCGTCGAACGGCACGTTGTACGACTACCTCCGGAACCACGGCGGTCACCTTGTCATGTTTATCAAGCTGCACGAAGCTGCTCAAAGAATGATTTTCTTACGCGAGCGTAGTATCGTCCACGGCGACCTGACTACCGCTAACATGCTGATTGGCAACGACGACAAAGCCAAGATTGGTGGCTTTGAGCTTGGTGCCGTGACCGGAAGCACCAAGTCGAGAAAAGTGAACAAGGGTGTGGACCGCAGTGTTGTCAGCTGGAAAGCGCCAGAGCTCCAACGCGGCGAGAGCCCAACGTTTGCGTCCGATACCTACGCGTTTGGTATTTGCATCTTGGACGTGCTAACGACGAAGAAGTCTTCGCGAGTGAAGCTGTTCTCCTCACTTCCCTACTTGTTGCGTACGGGCAACGCTGCTCCCCCTCCTGACACTCTGTCTTCTGAGCATTGGAGCTTGATCAAGGAGATGTGCGCACCGAATCCACGCGAGAGACCACCATTGGAGTATGTCGTCGCAAATCTTGAACGGTTCATCGCAGCTGCAAAGGTGGCAAAGGATTGTGAGCGTCCCGGTGGCGTGGTCGACGATAAAAAAATGGCGTCAGGCCAAGCTGAAGACATTGACCAGGTATGTGAAACAGTTTCTGCCTTTTTGCATCTTGATTTTGAACCGTGGAGTCTAATTATTCTACTGTATAAAATATGCACAGCTGCAGCAGCTGGGTCTGGAATCCTGGACGATTGCTGAGTTTAGCGCGACGATTGCGGATATGCTACAAGAACTGCAAACCAAATGCCGCAACTTTCCTGAATCGCAAGACATGGCGGAGCATATCCTGTCAAGGCTTCAGCAAGTGTACGCTCTCTTGTTGTGCGACCAAGTCCCGTCTACAGACTCTCGAGTATGCGAGTTTGTCGACATTATCCGAGGCTTCAACAATCATTTCAGGACTGCGTTGACAACAGCATCAGTGGCGTGCAGACTCAGAAGCCAGCAACTCGCGTTCGGCCATAACGAGTTCCATTTGAAGATTGATCGGCTCCTGAACTCTATGAACGTTGCGAAGTCAGAAGCAGTTTGGCAATGGGAGCTTCTGCATGAGAAGCACGTGGCAAAACTGAGCTCCAGCATTCTCGAGGGCCCTGCTACCCGGCATGTAACGACAGCATCGCAGCTGGTTACTTTCAACAACATCAATTCGATCAAGTATGGAGCACTCGGCACATCAGCAGTGACGATTGGCCGAGCAGACTCGGCCTCTACCAACCGAGATTGGCTTATCCACCCAAGCGAGATTGAGTGCAACAAGGACGACCATATCGCTGAAGGTGGATTCGGAAGAATTTTCTGCGGAGTGTGGTCACGGAGAACGCAGGTCGTCGTCAAGTTCCTCAACAAGGACAGCAAAGTGAAAGTGAGCAACGAGTGGTTTTTGCACGAGGTCGAGATCTGGTACACTCTTCAGTATCCGCATGTCGTCAGACTCTACGGCGCATGCAATACTGGCATACAGTTCTTCGTGTGCGAGTACGCTTCAAAGGGGACACTGAACGGATACCTGACGTCTCAAGTAACAAAAATGGATTCCGAGGAATTGCGCCGACTGAAATGGAAGCTTCTGCATGAAGCGGCACTCGGACTCCAGTATGTGCATGAGATGAATGTCATACATAACGACCTCAAGTGTGACAACATCCTGATCGGTGACAATGGGAGCGCGAAACTCACGGGCTTTGGCTTGAGCTCAAAGCCGCACGAGGCAGAGCTCTCGTTCACGATGAAAGAGAGAATGGGTGCGATCCAATGGAAGGCACCCGAGTACATCAAAACTGGGAAGCCATCGTTCGTGTCCGGCATCTACTCCTTCGCGATGTGTATCCTGGAGGGCATCACGGGTGGCAATCCATGGGGAGGTATGATAGACGCAGCCGTGAAGTACAAAGTGAGGAAGAGGAATATTCCATTGAGACCAGCTGACATGGACGACACGCAGTGGAGTCTGATCGAAATGATGACTAGACAAGATCCGGCCCAAAGGTTGAACGACATTTTCACTGTGGTGGACAAACTGCAAAAGATCGCCACCGCCGGTGAGGAAATGCTTCCTCAAACAGATTCAGCTACGCGTGAGCTCTAGATTGCTATGATCAACTTTACAAGTTGCATTCCGTTGCATAATATGAGCTTTTTGCTGTATCTCTTTTCCGTGATGATTCGTTGCTGAGTGGTTGGCTGCATCTACCACATCATCATTGGCGCCTTAAAGACACATTCACCATTCAGTCACCGAGTGCCTTTCACGTCTTCATGTAACTTATTTGTTCCTTGGGCGAAGATGACAAGCTTCTCGTTGTAAAAGTTCGTGATAAAGATGCTACGCTCAATATCTGTGCCTGTAAATGGTCTTCAGTGGTACTTTTATTGGAGTGCTGAGTGTATGAACTTGCGTGGGCTGTGGGTCACAGTCCTGGACTCACCTGCACGTATGTCAGCATGAAGACAATCGCTTTCCCTTACGTGTCGGCTTCTGAATGTGTCATGCACCAGGATTCCACACTAGATGGCCATCTTTCAACACTGAGAGGCATGAATCACGACAAGGTACACTGATCACCACTGCTCTGCAATGGCATAGAGAGCTATATCAAATAACTATCAGTAATAGGCGATGGACATCGCGGGGCAGCATCAAAGTCTAGCCAGTTCACTCACGCGCCTTGATATGGTTTGAATACCTGGGAGACCTGTGTTTCAGGCGCACTTCAACCATGATTCATTCATTGTTAAAAGAGTAAATAAAACAATACAGTATAACAGGTAAGCCTTTACAATTGTACTAAAGGTGTGACAAACAACAGTCGCAGTCGCTATTCATCAGGTAAGACAACGAAAAGACATCGATCTCAAATGAACCCATGTAAAACAAACAAAAAGCTGCCTAGGATGAAAACTATAGCTTGTACCGACGGACGATTTCAATGTCGGCACCACATTCGTCGCAGAAAACGTCTGTCTCCGGGTTCAGGTCGCCACAACTGGCGCACGGTCGAAGCTTGGACTGAAAACCCTTAAGCGTCAACAAGCACTCGTGCTCTCGTGAATGTTGCAGAATGACCTTGAGTCGGCTGATCTCATTCAGCAGTGCAGCTGGGTTGTTTCCTGATATGATGCGCGCTTGAGGGTCAAGATGTTCGCCACACTCTCCGCAGAACCGGGCCAGTGGCATCGACTGACCGCACTTGGTACACTCCACACTCTCTCTCACTTTAAGCTCCTCAAACGCGGTGATCGCGGCTTGTAAGGCATCTCGATTCGCCACCACGAACTGAAACGCAGCTTCGCGGTCCGTATGCTCATCGTTGAATGCTCCACACTCGCAGCACAGATCACTGTCGGAAGGGGTTTCGTTGCCACACTCGCTGCACACGTAGGTGGTCGACCTGAACTGATCCCAAATGGTGCGTTGTTCTTCTTCCTCTTTCGACCACCGGATCACCTGGTGAACGTGATCGCGCAACTTCTGTCGTTGTGCTCGGCTCACGTTGGGAATGACGTGGGTGTAATCGCTCAAGAGTTCGAGATCGCCTTTGCTACTGTCGAACGCGACGCCCTGAAGGTCATCAACGTCGGGACCGAGAAACGTCGTTCTCCACTTTCTCTCAATCTCTTGTTCCTCTCTGGCGAGCTCAGCGATGGCCGCGAGCGCTTCTTCCAAAGTCATCCGACCATCTGGATCGGACGCGGTCATGCCTTGAACGAGCTCCCACTCCTTGTCGGTGAATACTCCCTCTGGGCAAGGATATCCTTCTCCAGAAACAAGTTGGTCAATGATCTCGTCTTCACTCGACATACCCCACGGAACGCCACCAATCTTCGCTTCGATGATGCACATTCCCAGTGAATATACATCGAGCTTAAAACTGGTATTCGCGGCCACGTGTTCGAGCAACCACTCGGGTGCTTTCCAACGCGAAAAAGGTTCTTGTGAGCCACGTATGGTCATCCCGAACCACCAGTCCCGCTTGTCCAGCTGCCCTTGAACTTGGCTGAGAGAGAAGTCGTTTATTTTCGCAGTCCCGTTTTCAGCGACCAACAGCTTGCTGCACTTGAGCCCCCGATGAATGACTCGCTGACTGTGCAGGTAGGAGAGCCCTTGGGCAGCTTGGTGGAAGAGCGTCCACATTTTGCTCTTGTTCTCGCTTCGGTAGAAATAATCGACAAAGTTGCCTTGCACTGCAAGTTCTGTCACGACAAAAAATGGTTTGCCGACGTGACACCCGCCGAGCATCTTGACGACGTTGGGGTGCGAGAGTCCGAACCAGATTGCACCTTTCCGGATAAATTCCCACTGTGTCTCCAGATCACCCATGTACAGCAACTTCACACAGACTTCGGTTTCTGCGATTCCCCATCTGCCCTTGTGCGAAGCACCGAAAGCGTTCATGTCGAATACCTCTCATATTTCAACATCATCGCGATGAATGAACCACTCTGGAACGTCTTGGATTGTGACGCGACGAATGAACCACTCTGGGACTTCAGAAATTATCGCATCTTCGACTTGTTCGGCGGCAGCAGTGAGCACGTCCTGCAGCAGTTCAGCAAACTCTCTTGGGCTTTGATTGATGCCGATCTCGAACTTTATCTCCATCAGCGCTTCCTCCAGCGAGCTTCCAGAGAGGCCACCCACGAGGTTGGCACGGTTCTGCGAGGATTTTTTCAGCAACAAGAGCATCGTGCTGATGTCCGACACTTCGTTGTCCTTCCACTCAATCATTAAAGAAGTGTTGGAGAGACTGGCGGCTTTGAAAACACCGTCGATCTTGGAGTGGAGCCGTTCAACTCCTTCTCGAATCACCCGGCTCGCTGCGATGCGCTGCAAGAGCCTCTTGTCCGAGTACTTCTTGAAAAAGCGGATGACAAGACCGATCGTGTTTGCAATTGAGTGGGCACTCTGCGATAACCCTCGAACTCCATCTTGCTCTTCTGCTTCGGCAGCTCGTCCTTCAGGAACAGCAGGCGGTCCAGTAAACGCTTGCAGTAGTCGGCGCTCTCGCGCATTTCGACGCACAGGCTCGTGGCTTTGTCCAGCACCTCCTTGACGTTGAGATCCATCATGCCGGGTATGAGCAGCTCCTCTATCTCCTTGTACATCGCGTCCTGCATGTTTGGTGGTCTTGTGGCGCGCTCTTGTCTTCCTTCTCTTCTTGTTTTTCCTTTGTCTGGATTGTGGAACAAGGGGGAGGAGGAGTGAGTACCTTCGGTGGGAATGATTTTCATCTTCACCTTTGTATGAAGCCGCTTCCTGCTCATCACCTCAACTTATATACCGGATTATAGAGTGTCGTGAAACACGCTATCGATCATTTAAAAGCGCACCGAAGTGCTGAATCATCGAGATAGGCAGGCGGAACCCATCAACTTCAAGCTCACAGCCAACCAAGACCCACTGTCAACAGGCTGCTCGCTTTCACCGTGCAGTCATGTGGTGCAGAACCCCAAGAGCCTTTGGTTCTGAAACTCCCTCTAGTCACAATAGCGCCATGATCACAATAGCACTCTTGCCATGGCATTGGTTCTCTCCAAGCGCCTTGCGTTGATCCTCGTTGGATGTACCATCCTGCTCCTTGGTTCCATTCTCAACGATGTCCATGGGAGCTGCGTCCACGACACGCTCCACGTCCAGGTCGTCCCCAGTCCTCAGCAGTACACCAGCAACGACCACGAAGATCAGAGCCACCACTTGAGTCCAGGAGGTGAGAGCTCACTAGCACCACCACCACGACCACAACAAGAGCACGAAGAGGAGCTCGCAGAGAACACCCTCGTTGAACTGGAAGTGAACCCAGAGTTAGGACGACACGCTCCACAGCCAAGAGAAGAGCTCTAATAGCCAACCAATCAACATCTGTAAACGAATATTATTTGTTCATTGTGATGCAATATATGAGCCAACTTTGGGTATCAAAGCTAACTAACTGAAGAGCGCATAGCCTTCTTCGTTATCGCCATCACCGTCGTCGTCATCGAAGACGACATCGTCACACGCCTTCTGCTTCTTATTCCCACTGCTGCGTCGCACTCTGTTCACGACCACGCCTGCGACCACAAACGCCACTAGCCCTCCTACCAGGAGTAGCGGGAACTGCTGCTGGAGGAGATCCGACTCTGCTGCCATCGTGGTGATCGCCGACACGCCACTCAGCATCGCGATGCTCTTCTCATCGTTGTTGTTGTTCTGTAGCAGCAGTCGAGACGGGACGCCAAAGTCAGCAGCTGCAGCGTTCAGCGTGCGATCACGGTCACTCGGTCTCCCCCACGTTGGGTCGAGAGGATCCAGCGGCAGCTCAACATTGTTCATATTCTTCTTCTTAGTATCGAGCTCGTCCTGGTACAGCTGCGTGGCTTCGAGAGGTTGTAGCTGGGGAACATTATCACCACCACCAGGACTTGGAGCCTTCTCGGTCACGAACGGATACAGCTGGGCAGCGGCCAATGCGATGCCCTCGACATCCACGTCCACAGTCGCAGCGCCTCGGGCTTGAGTGTCTTGGATCAGCGCTCGGTCCGTGATGATGAGGGGTTGAACCTGCTTGGCCTGCTGGACGGCGCCAGCGGCGTCAGTGGACTGCTCGAGCGAGAGTGCGGCCGACGTGGTGCCTCGAAGCATTTGCTTGGGAATATATGGTGGTTGGCTCAGCGGTTAGTGTCTCTCGGATCTTCGCTGGGGGTTGTGTGTGAGCTTGTGCTATCTGTCTTTTGTGTGGGCGATTGGGGAATGAAGACAGGCGTCCAAAGGAGCGCTGGTGAGCGAGCAATCGACTGAGTTCCAGACTTACTCAAAGAGTTTTAATGCAGAAGGAATTGATGCGTGAGATGCGCCTCTTGGTGAACGAAAGATCGCTTTCGGTTTCTGTGGAGGAAACTGGTGCGTGCAAGCAAATCATTTGTTCCACGAGTGAAGGATGATTGGTCCAAATGGAGTGAGAACACGCGCTCTGCCTCTGTGAGAATGTAAGGACATGTGAGTCTGTTCTCCATCGCCAAGGAACCTGGTCACGCCTTTGTTCGCAAACCAATCTCAAACTGGTTTTTGCGATGATGAAGCACCTAAACTGTGGGAGTTTGATCGAATGCGCTGCCTGCTATTGCGTGCACGTGTGGCCCCACTTTCTGCATTCTCTTGTTGTTGGGGCTTGATAGTGCATCCGCGGGCGGAGCCATGGCGCAAAACAGCAACAACGTACTCGACGACCAGTTGCGCTGCATGAACCACCGCTGTTCGACTTCACCTCCGTCAAGCGGTGGGGATACTTCAGGGCTAGGCGCGAGCTGCTAGTGCGTACAATTGGTCCACCAGGTAGCCGAGGGGAGCCTGGCTGCACACATGCGCCAAGAACCTGGGACTTCGACACGGTTCGTCTGCGTCCACGACACCAGGATCCAAGGTGTGAGCTCCTCAGCACCTCAACCTGTCAAAAGCAACAAAGCCACGTCACAACAACAACAACAACAACAACAACAACAACAGCTCTCTTGTGTCTAAAAGCCCGTCGCTTTCGCTCGCTCGCTCTCTTGTATCTTGCTTCCATTATCAAATCTCTTAGTTCCCGATTATGCCGAGCTCTGCGCGACAATGCGCAGTGGCTCGCGCGTGTCCTTGACCGACACCTCCTGGCGCTTCTTTGGCACGTTGTACCAGAAACGCACAAAGCCGTCGCGGGTCGCGAAGATCGTGTGGTCCTTGCCGATGCCAACGCCGCGGCCTGGGTGGTACTTGGTGCCGCGCTGGCGGATGATGATGTTGCCCGACAGCACGCTCTGGCTGTACATTCACAATTATACAGTAACAACAATAATAAAAGCACGACCATTAGCACCATACGACCACCATTAAGACACGCACGCGTACACATTATCACATTCAATCACAAAGCAAACGCACCCGCCAAACTTCTTGACGCCCAGGCGCTTGGACTCGGAGTCGCGGCCGTTCTTGGTCGAACCGCCGGCCTTCTTACTGGCGAAGCGCTTGGAGATCGCGAACACGGACTCGCGGTTCATCTGCACCTGCATCTGGTTCATCGCGGGCGACACGCCGACCACGCGGCCGGCCGCCGACGCCACGGAGCAGCCGAAGACGCGCGCCATTCCCATCGCCATCGCCATGATCGCTTGATGTCCTTCCTGTGTGTTTCTTTGGCAATTGGACTTGGCCATCGGCGCCATCCACACATCGCATGTATATACCGGTATTAATTTCGGTAGTACCAGAAACCGTTTTTCGGGACAGTTTTTTTCATATTTGAGCTTTGCCAAATGCTATATTTTCATTTAAAGTGAGGCAGTTGCAAAATGTGGAATAGAATATCTCATACAAACACTACGCAAGATTATAACACCTTGTAGCACATTTTGCAACATCCGCAAAAAAAAGAATAATCACTACGGTTTTTGATATGCGAAATGACTATGTTTCCTATGTATATCAAATACCGGTTGAGATAACCGGTTCTACCGGTAAATCACTGCTTTTTTCATTCATGCTTCCTCTATTCTGCGTGTCTGTCTGTGAAAAGGCATTTCCACAGCAAAGAGCAATCCGGCACCAAATTAAGAGAGAGCTACGCAGATGACTTACGTGACGGGCGGAGACGTGGTGGCCAAGCGCTCGCCGTGGCGCGTGTCCATCGTGTCCGACTTCTTCTGGGGGATCGTCAACTTCATCGGGCTCTTGTACGTACCTTCGGCTCGTGGCGTGTGACTCTTTCTCTCTCTGTTGATCTGGTTGTCAATGGGAACGAGCTCCCTTGTCTAAGATCTAAACACAATGCCAATGCCAATCTCTGTGTGTAAATGGTGCGGTATCATTGCTCCAGTGCGTCATCCATCTTCTCGGTACGTCTACCATCTAAAAAGTCTACTTGGCTTCTCCATTGTCTATGAGGTATTGGCTGTGATATGGGATCTGACTGGCAGTGTCTTGTCATGTGTGTGTTGTTTGTCTTCTGTGATAGGACCCTGCGGCGATTCGCGCGTCAGCATCAGGCTCTGGTCGCGGCGGCAGCGGGTCAAATGGCAACAACAACGGCGGAAGTAACAACGGAGGAAGCGGACCGCGTCGCCCCATGGGCAGAATCAGCCACAGAGGACCGATCAACCAGCCAAGTACGTCCGCAACTCTCAAATTTCTCTCTTCACATGAACTCCCAACCTGATTGAAGATCTCTAACGGGACTGATGTGATGCACCTGGTATTATGATGTAGTGGGCGGTGGCTGCTGTGGCTAAACGACCACAAGGACGTCCAAGTCTGAGCGGCTCTGGCTACTTCAACGCCGAACTTAAGCTGTGCTCCAAGTCCCCACTTGTATTTTCTAATTTGCCACCTTTATAAACAATCAATCAGCCTCCAAGTCTATCACACACACGCACACAGTTCAAGGCCATCTTCATCAACAAGGAGAGAGAAAAAGAAGAGGAAATTTGTTATACAACATATTAAATGCGTGGTGCGCTCTATCATGTGACGAAGCCCCAGAAGGCCAGGAAGTGTATGCAGACTCAATCGCTCCTGCCTGCGCCAACTGGGGTTGGTATATAAAAGTGTGATGCGTGAGGAAAAAAAGTCTCCCTGTTCTTGATTCTCCTTTGTTTACTTTCTGCTTCGCGCCTTCTTTGCGTGGCCCTTGGTGATGTTCTTGAGCTTCGGACCTCCACGCTATAGCAATACAATCATCACACATCACAATGTTAGCCTCACGATCAATTGTACACACACAACGTCAGTTTCATATAATAAGCGCACCTTCTTGCGCTTGCCGCCGACCTCCTCGTCCTCGTCGTCGTGAGACTTGCCCTTCTGCTTGCCGGCGTTCTCCTCGCGGCCGAGCACGTGCTTGAGCACGTTCATGCTGCGCTCCTTCTCGGTCTTCTCGGCGCCCGTGAGCGGCAAAAACTTGTTGCGCTTGCCCGTGAGCTTGCGCTCCTTCTCGCCGTCGCGCATCTTGTCGAACTTGCCCATGGACGCGGTCGAGAACTGCACCTTCTCGAGCGTCTTGGACACGCCTTCCTTGCCGCGCTGCTTGGCCTTGACGTCGTCTGTGTTCATCAATTCGACCGGAATACCCGCTGGCGCCTTCATGCTGCCCGACTGCTGCTTGCCGCGTCCCTGCTTCAGGTTGTTCGCCTGCGCCTTGAGGTTTTTCTCCACGCGCGCGCGCTTGTCCTGCTTGCGCTTGGTCCACGGGTCCTCGGTGTCGCCGGCCTTCATCTCGACCGCCCAGTCCTTCATGTCGTCCCCAGCGCGCTTGTAGCCCCACGATGGCGCCCACTCCTCCTTGTCCTCGTCGAACTGCATGCGGCTCTTCTTGCGCTTGTCGATGCCCTTCTCCTTGGCGAACTTCTCCCACTTGGTCTCGATCTTTGGCTTCGGCAGCGGCTTCTCGCGCGGGATCGTGAGCGTCGGCTCCGGGAGCTTCGCGAGCGGACCCATGTCCGACATCTCGCGCGGCAGGTCGAAGATCTGGTTGATCAGCAGCTGCACGTTCTCGCGCGCGTGCAGCGCCAGCTCCTTCTCGTTCGTGTACGCGAACGGGTGCGTGTCGAACGCCGCGAGGTTGCCCAGGTCGTACACCAGGTCGTCCTCCTTCTTCACCTCGCTCGACTTGTCGGTCGCGTACGCCGCAGGCGCGATCTCGGACGCCTTCACGGCCATGCTGACTATGTGTCTGTGGATGTTGTGTGTGAGTCTGGAGATGGTGGATAGCGATTCAATTGCGCTTGGTATGCCCTGCTGTACTTGTGACTGTCTTGCCTCTTGTTGTGCCCTGTAGCTCTTCGCGTCCGCTCTGCCAACCAGCAGTTCGTTGGCTCCCAATCACCTGACTGAGCTAGTTTCAGCCAATAAGTGACTTTATGAGTTGCATTATAAGATTATTATTGGATGAAAAGACTATTATTATAGCCAATGAGTGAACGAGAAAGAGATGGGAGTGATGGTCGTGTGACGCATTGGGGATCAGCCTTGGAAAGCTCATTGACCCAAGAGCAATATGATGATCAGCTTGCTTGACGCTCTTGCGCTGCGTGTATATGAGAACCAAGCGCCATGAAGGCGCCACAGACTGGATCTGTACCTCTGCGTGTGTTAGCAGGCTCCGCTTGTGCCACCTGCGTCGCTCTGCGGTTCCTTTTGCAGGAATCAAAGGCACAGATCCGCTCGACTCCTCTGTGAGGTGACACACCTTCACGCCAATCAATTGCTCGCACATTCATGCAATGCACACGGACAGGGACACGCTGTACATCGATTCGGTCCCTAATGCGCGTTCAACTTCTTAATCGACGATGCTACCTCCAGGAATCCGACGGTGTGGTGGGGATCCGCGAGTTGGCTACACGAGTTCCCGAGTTCCAACTGATTGACGCACCTGCGGGTCTCACTGCTACGAAGTACGCTACACAAGAATGTCGATCCCACGAACCTCTTCAGATTCCTGATCATCAGTGAGCGGTGCCGAGCCCAGTGCGATAGCGCGTCGATGGTGCTTTTGACTCAGCAGGTCCAGTAGCAAGTTCCCCCCCCCCCCCCAACGTCAACCCTACAACAATCCAACACCAATGAGCATCGATCGCGCTATGTGCAGTGAGTGTGCACATCAACCACGAGCTTGACCACGCTCCCCGTGTCGGGTGCGCAGCGAAGAGTCGAAGAACGACAGGGCACGTGCTGCTTGAGTTGCATATTGGCAAGGATCAACGCGCAGACCTCCGGGGTTTGATTGCCAACAAAAGTTGCATGCAATGGAGTTCGAAGGCGCGATCTTGCGAGACACGCTGAAACATCGAGTTGGTCGAGTTTGCATTGGGCCCAAGTCGTGAGCACAAGGAGGCCATCCTCTTCCGTACTCTGTGGACAGAAGGCGGCGCGTGGAGATCCGCGAATTGAACGCGCACAATGAGAGTTCCAGCTTGTTTGCTTCGTCTTCACTCAGCCAGCCCCATAGCCTACGCGTCACTGAGTCTAAGACTGCGACGAAACGCAATGTGCCGATATGTCGAGCTCAGTGCAAATGGTAGAATCTTCACAGCGCTGATATGAAGAACCGTCGGTTCCGATCGGTACCCCACGACCCCAAGACCTGCATCTCGTTTGCGTCGTTTGGTATCGCAGGTGGCTCCTCGTCTGGGTTCAAGCTCCGAAATGTCATCCAGCACTCCTCAAGCCTCGAGACAGAGCAATAACCAGGCATGACGTGCGCGCTGGGCATCAGCCAGCTAATTCGGCAAAGAGCGGTGCTACTGCGGCTGGTGTTTCCGTCTACTGCTTAAGAACGTAAGAGTGAAGCGCAAAGACGCCGAAGATCAAGCCCCGGATAAAGAATCCAAAGGCATTGCGAGCAGCGCGCTGCTATACAAGTTCGGACACCGACGCCAAGAGCACCAAAAGAAGTCCCGGATGATGATCGACTCTAGCGAGATGGAGCTCATTCTGCCCACTCTGAACACCCGTAGCGCCGCTGGTCAAGCTCAACTTCTCGGAATATCAGCTTGCGCATCGTTGTGTCAAATATCCAGCCGGAAAAGCCAGTAGTAGGACTGCAAATATGGACCACAACAGCGCCACCGTGTGTTTTGCAGTGCGAGCAACTCGAGACGGAGTACCTTGCGCTGGAGTTCGTTAACTTCGCGAACATGGCGTTGCAGGTGTCGAGGCGCCGACTGATCGAAATGAAGCGCACGACTGCTCAATTTGCTGCATGGGAAGCAAGCACTCGGTGTCAGACGACGCGCACTTTGTGAGCACGTCACGGCCATTGCATCTGCCGCAATCTGCGCCGTTTGATTCGGTGGACTCGTACTACTACTAACGTCACCCGCGATTCTTCACATGCTCATCCCAGACCTACCCTGGTAAGGGAAGAAGATCGTATTACGAGCAGTACTATTGCTACCAGCAACACAACGGCAACCAGTGCTGTGCAATGGCGACACGAATTCGGCCACTGCCTCGACTGTGTTGTCTTCCACGGCAAAAGCTCATTCGACGAGCGACGACTGAAATGAAGATGGCGGAATATCACAATGGTGAATGGTTTACCTTGCTCTGAGTGCGCGCGGAAGGATCGTGCTTCATCGACTGCGAGTATAAATCTAAGCCCTTGGTCGAATCAGCACGCGTTTGTAGTGTATGTACTATCCTGCAAAATCTGACGGTATGCAACAGTCTCTCTGTCGTTCGGGAGCAATTACGACTGGACACGTTTGGGTGGAGATGCCGTAAAGATATGAATCGCAATGCACACATCTGGACGCTAACGATCGGTCGGTACTGTACTTCCAATCTCTCAGAGTACCTTCTCGATACATGTATCTGAATGGCGTTGGTACTAACGGAATGTCAATCGTACGTTGTAACACAATAATCTTCGAGACCTCTCATGATTTCTGTCTGTGTACCCCCAAACTAAAGCTGGGAGCTCTCTCAATAATGAGGTCGTCTCTTCGAGACCACTTGATTTCAGCGTGTGCTGGCTGGCGAATAGTAAATGTGGGCACACTGGAAAGATAACGAACGTCGTGGATTCTAAATACTGAGAGCTCCAAGATGGATCGAAAGAGAATGAGAACGAGGACGAAGTTGGAGCGTCTGTAGGATTTGAGCGTGGGAGGACCCTTCCTCAAGAGCTCTTCCTGCTCTTGCTGAATGGCTCTCTATATAATTAAGGAACATACTGGAACTAATCAGTTGGAATACTGAACCAAATGCTGGCTGCCTGACGTCCGTCCGCCATGCTCGCTGATCTCATCCTCGTGCCTCGATCAAAGCCGTTTTGGTGGTCTCCGCCCACCCATCCACATGGCTTTCAGGAAGTCCGTAGTGTCTTGCGTGTCCTTATCCCGTACTGTACTTGATGGTAAAGTTCGACAAGACCACCCGAAAGCCTCCATCGAGCTTATTAACTGAAGCTTGCTGACGAAAGAAAACCCCACACCAACCGAGTTCCTGGACGGCACCTGGTCTTATTGGCATGGAACGACGTTATCATCTGTGTTTACTATGGTGGTGCTCAACTCTGCAGCCTAAACGCACGCATGGCGCACGAACCCGCAGCATGGCGATCGCACGAACGCGTCGAGAAAACCAAGTGGCACTGCCACCACTCAATAATAATCACCAGCGGTTGTCCTCACCATGCCAGTCGCGTCTGCGCTTCTCATTTGTGTCGTTTGCGGTGGTGGCTTTTGTGGCTTTCTTTCGTGTCGTTTTAGTCGAGATCGTATCCATCTAAAACCCTCTATGTATTAGTTAACAGTACTTTGCAATACTGTAACTACCTTGTTATATATAAAATAGGCTTGTTCGTTGAGGTAAACTGCTACTCGTTAGGAGAGGTCGTATCCCACGGTTAATAGCCAGCTGGTGACGTGGAATGCACCTGGATGGATGCGCTCTGCAGTGGCACAATCATTTTAGGATCTTCCAGAAGTATCAACCGACCTGCTGGTACCACACATGGGCAATCACGTTGCCTGTGTGTGTCCGCCGTCAGTTCGGTACCAATACTGAATGGCTCTTCGACTGGTATGTACTGTAGGCAGCCAAGCCAACCGGTTTCAATCGATCGGATAAGGTCCTCCTCAAAGCACCAAGCTGCCTCACTCATTCATTCTCCAATTTGCCTCCTCGAGCACACACAGCATTCCAGTTCCATCGACACCCACCCACCAGAGGCAATCAATCATGCAGACGCAGCTTATCTTCGCCACTGTGCTCCTCGCGATCGCCGGCTCGACGCAGCGCGTTGAGGCGTACGGCAAGTACGTCAAGCTGATCCCGAACGGTGCGGCTGTCCCAGATGCTCCTGCTGTCGGCCACGTCGACGCGGAAGGTGCCGAGGGTGTGAACGACTTTGGCAAGGCGTTCAAGAAGGCGGGCAACGCCTGGACCAAGGAGCTCTGTATGGCGGACACCGACGGTGATGGTTTCACCAACGGACAGGAACTCGGTGACCCGTGCTGCACGTGGACGCCAACGTCCACTGCCGGTCTCGTCACTACGGGCATCTCGCACCCGAGCGACAAGACCAAGACCCCGAGCAACGCCAAGCTCATCGCTGGATGCTCTACGACGACCACTGCCGGATCGACGACGGCCGCCGCTACCACGAACGCCACGACCACCGCCCCTGCCGCCGCTACCACGAAGCCAAAGGAGACTGTGACCGACGTGCTCGCGCCAGTGTCCGCCACGGCGTCCCCGAACGCGTCCACCGTCACATCCATTGACGACTTTGCCGATTCCTCCTCGAGCGGCATGAGCTCCATGACCCCAACGCCGACCGCCACCAAGAAGAACAGCACCGCCAACAGCACCAACACCACGAGCGGCGCTGCGAGCACCACCGGTACCTACGAAGCGTCTTCGCTCGCTGCAACCGTCGCGGTTGTGTGCGTCTCGGCTCTCCTCGCCGCGTTCTAGAGTAACCTACGCGGTCCGTAACATGCAGTCTCCCTAATAATGTGTTATGTATGTGCTCTATGCCAATCAAAAATGCTTTCATTATATCCTATCAGTAAAAGTACACCAAAAGTTTTTGTATCTTGCATTCCCCGTTGCGTTGTGTGTGCTGTTTTTATGCAATTACCAACTTGACTTGTCGAAGCATGTGATGGAGGTGAGGTTCTGGTACCATTCCCGATACTGTATGTCACACTGTCGGTCTGCGTTTCGGGTAATACCGATGTAGAAAGACCACCGAAATGACTCGAAGATGCCTTCGGACAGCAAAGCATTTGCTATTCGCTCGCAAAGCCAGGTTGGAAAAGAAGATTCGACAACGCTGGATCTTGATACCAAAGTGTCCAGTTCGCCCAATAGGAATGTCTTTGGTATCAAGTATCAAAACCGATCGGTTGTGGCCACAATCAGATTCTCAATCTTGTTCGTGTCTCTTCAGTCAATCAGACCCACCAAGATCCAACCGCGTTTTTACATGCCTCCACCACACTACCTCTACATTAGTTGAATTTACCATTCATCAAATACATTGAACAGTGATATATTACCTCTTTAATTTTTAAACTAAATACAATACTTAATATTAGAGGTCCGTCCACGCATCGGAAGCCAGTGTGCCATTCGTTATCGTCGCTCTGGCAGATGGCATCGCGGAAGCCCACCCCACAGCATAAATGCGCTTCTTCCTTCCTTTTCCATCGCTATCATAACAGCAGCAGAACACCTGCCACAACACCATACGCCACAGTCTGTCAGTCCACCATTCCATTCTCGTCTATTCGACCACCGCATACAAGGCGCGCCAGCCTACCTACCTCTACTCCATTCCCAGGGCTGCCTCTCCTCTTCATTTTCCATTCGCTGATCTGCCAGCTTGTGAGCACGTTCATCCAGCTCCTGCCCTCAAATCTTAGCCCATTATTAGTATCAAGACCATGCACCCTCAGCTTGTCTTCGCCACGGTGCTCCTGGCGCTCGCCGGTTCGACGCAGCGCGTCGACGCGTACGCCAAGTACATGAAGCTCATGCCGAACGGCGCGGATGTGCCCGACGCCCCTGCGGTGGGCCACCCGGATGCCGCCGGTATGGAGGGCGTGAACGACTTTGGTAAGGCGTTCAAGAAGGCGGGCAACGCCTGGACCAAGGCGCTCTGCATGGCGGACACCGATGGCGACGGCTTCACGAACGGACAGGAACTCGGCGACCCGTGCTGTACCTGGACGCCGACGTCCACGGCCGATCTCATTACGGACGGCATCTCGCACCCGAGCGACAAGACCAAGACCCCGAGCAACGCCAAGCTCATCGCCGGGTGCTCTACCTCCGGGACGTCGGGCACAACTGGAACGTCGGGAACTTCGGGCACTTCCGGAACGTCGGCGACGAGCGGCAACTCGACGTCCTCTGAGAAGGAGACAATCAACGACGTGCTCGCGCCAGTGTCCGCGACGTCGGCGCCAACGACCGGAGGAACCCCAGCAGATGACGATGAGGACGACTCCTCCGAGAGCGCCGTGGTGTCCACTGGTACCTCTGGAGCGAGTACGGCGTCTGTGGCGTCGGCGGTTGTGCTTGTGTGCGTGTCGGCGCTCGTCGCAGCTTTCTAATTTGTTGTAGACTGTGAATGAACTTAAGATGAAAGTGAAAGAAAGGAAATTATTTGTACCACGACTTGGGTATCGTTGCCGTCATTTCTTAAGTATTTGAGCGAGAAGATGAACAGATTTGCTGAAGTATACCATGAAGCTGGACGTTGTCGAGATTGCGGCCACATTGAACCATCGATTGCGGATAAAAAGCTAGCAAACTATGAGCTGCGCAGCACGATTGGCTCTTTATTGGTAAGGTTGCTATCCAAACCTGATAGATAGGGCGAATTGTCATCGGTGGTATTCCAGCTAAGAGCTCTACAAGAGGACCATGTGGCGTTGAAAAAACTGGCACAATGACGCTGAGAACAAGACGCAGTAATATAATGGATAGGCTTTGGATTTGTTGCGTGAGGAGATTACGAGGCCAAAATACACAATAAGGAAGGAGGTGGTGGTGGAGGGTTTCTAGAGAGAGAGACAAGGATTTCTAGATGGCGAATGCATTCGCTCTCTAGTTTGGTCCGGGGATCACCCACACGACGATCAAAATGACGATGAGCACTGCGATGATGCCGTACAGTTTGCACACCTACAGCCAATTAGATACACAAAGACAGAGTCGTCAGTATAACGAACGATACATTGACAACGACGAGTACTATATAGCAACCAGCCCATCGTTGTACTGGCTGACACATCGCCAACAAGTCCATAATCACAACCATCGCTCACCTTCTTCTTCTTGGAGTTCACCTCGCGCGCGACGGCCTCTTGTCGCTCAATGTCCTGCTGCGCGCGGTCCATTCGCTGTAATAAAACCCCACACATACGCCTCCAGTTATATGATAATGCACTATCCTTGCTTTTCCCTGTTCCCGCCCAATACAAACAGAGAGCTCGCAACGAAAGCAAAAAGCCACACAAAGACAAGACGTACGTTGCCGATGTCGTCGATCATGACGTTCTGCTCCACCACCTCGCCGTTGATGGCGTGCGCATGGTTCTTGAGTCCCTTCACGCCCGTGTGGATCTGGTCCAGCAGCGCGTCCTGGCGCGCCATGTCTTCCTCGCGTCGGCGCTCGAGCTGCTGCGTGGACATGGCCGTGTAGTTGCTGCTGCCGCTCTCCAGGTCGTCGTGCGCGCCATTGCCGTTCTGGTACATCGGGTGGTTCGAGCGGTTCGCCATGGTGGTGGTGGCTTGCGTGTATATAGATGGCTTGGGCGTCGCGCACAGAGACAGATAGAGAGAAACCGGCGCTTGCTACTGGGCCAATATGCTGCCGCTTGGTTGCTTGCTTCAGTCGCTTTGTCGTGCGTTGTGCTGCTGCTGCTGACTGTCAGTCCGACTGTGAGAACATTTGAGAACTCGCCAGCGCGTTTCTCCTCATGCTCGTCGTAGGTTAAAATAAAGGCGTACCAGATGTAGGCCATCTCGCCAGCCGTAGGCCATCCCGCAGGCATCTTGATGTCTGCTGGCAGCCCCAGCCCTAGGTGATCCCTTTGATTGGCCAGAATACTGCGCCTGCCGAAGAGATTTGGCCAATAAGCGCACAACATGCTAAATTGTCGCATAACTGCCGTACTGTTTAGATAGTATTATCTACACATTGCTCCTCGACCTCCTCGGTCGTGTTGGCGGAGGCGGTGTTGGGCGGGATGGTGTATTGATTCCTACAGATGAACTTGATCACATGCAGCGTTTGTTTGCCGTGCAGACTTTAGCATTGGAACAATGTGTCGCGAACGATTTCTGCGGGCCAGGGCGGTGATTTCCTATATCAAGACGCGCCTGCGGGGAGATA
>JAASFI010000560.1:0-23673 GCA_023333705.1 Globisporangium viniferum | reverse complement strand
GGGGGGCGGGGTCCTCTGGGAGGTAACCCCGCCATGCCGCAGTTCCCAGCAGCACGGCGCGTCCCATGGAAACGAGTCGTTCGTTTATCATGTCTTCCGGATGTGGGACTTATACCAGTGAAGACAGACCCACAGGAGTTGACCATTTCCATCTTTGAGGAGTGTAATAGCACTTGCATGCGAGGGTTTCGCCAACGCTCACGACCTGCAAGGACGTCCGCAAAGAGTGTGAGAGAGAAGGAAAAAGAAGCCTCGTGAGTTATTGAATAGCACAGTGGCTACCCTAATAAGCACCTCAGAACCGTCAGTCTCGTGATAAAAAAAGTACTTTATATTTAGGTGATGGTTTGGACACTTGTTGGTTTCTTGTTGTTTATTTCTTTCTACACATACGCGCGCACAACCAGCAGCACCGCTCTCTCTCTCTACTACGCACGCTAGCTCGCGGCGAGTGGAGTCCCTTGCGCCTGTCTGCTTGCTCTTGCTCTCCTCGTGTGGGCTTGGGCGGTAGAATGTCGATCAGTCGCATTGCTGGTGCGTTCTCCTTTGTCTTGTCGGTCTCCTCCTTCCACTTGGGAAGTGGCCTCGCGGGAATCCAATCAGTCGACACCCATCCGTCCATTCTCCCCACCTCACCCAACTCTCTCTCTCTCTCTCTCTCTCTCTCTCTCTCTGTAGCTCCTCAGGCCCAGTCAGAGGACCTAGCTGCTCGTGAGCACGTCCACGAGCGCGATGACGATGTTGGCCATCTGCGAATACATGCCGAACTTGGAGGCCTGCGCCATCTGCGCCGACGTGTTCATGAGCGGCGGTGGCGCCTTGGCCTTCTGCTTCTTGCTGCTGCCCTTCTGGTCGAGCATCCGGTTGCTGAACTCCTTGCTGCCCTTGGAGCGCACCTCGCGCAGCTTCTTGCGGAAGCGCTCCTTGACCCAACCCTGGATGCGCAGCACCACGGCGAACCACTCGTCGAACTCGAGCGTGCGGATCGACTTGAGCACGAAGAACTTGCGGCGCAGGTTCTCCTCCTCGTACGAGATCATCATGCCCATGACCAGGATCACGAACACGTACCCAGCGTACTCGAGGTAGTAGCTCGGCGAGAGGTACTTGGCGGCGATGATGATGCCCACGGCCACGACCGCGGTCGTGTACGTCGCGTAGATGAAGCGTACGCGGAAGCCCGAGCGGTGCGCGAAGAGCACGGCGTTGAGGAAGCCCATGTAGTACACCGGCTTGGGCTTGCCGGGCGACGCGTTCTCCGTGCGCTTGAGCTCGTCCGACTTCTCGCCGGTCGACACGATCAGCAGCAGGATGCCCATGCACGCCACGTGGGTCGCGATCACCAGCGACGAGAAGATCTGCGTCGAGCGCACGTAGCCGCCCTTGTTGATCAGCACTTCGAGCACGCGGTCCTTAGACTTGTCCTTGATGCGCGCGGCGTCTACCACGAGCTTCATGCGCACCGTGTCGCCGTTGCTCTCGGGGAACTGCGCGTTCACGGCGGTGGCGTCCACGGGCATGTCCGTGACGACCATCGAGTCTCTCGTGAGCGCGGCGTTCTTGGCGTCCTCGGCCTCCTTGACCCACTTGGCGTAGAACGCCTTGCCCATGAAGTACATGAAGAGCGCGGCGGAGAAGTAGAGCGGCACGGTGATGCCGAAGCGCAGCACGAGCGCGTAGTCAAAGTCCGAGCTGTCGACGAACTTGTCGGGCTGCACCTGCAAAAACTTGATGTCCTGCAGCAGCAGCACGAACTGGTTGAGCAGCAGTGTATAGATCGCGAAGCGGATGGTGCGGAAGACGCCCTGGTGCAGCGAGCCCGAGTTCGGGTTCTCGTACGGGAACGGGTCGATGAGGTACCAGTAGCGGTAGAAGCACTCCTCGACCTCTGGGTGGCGGAACTTTTGCGACCAGAGGTGCATGAGCGCCTTCTTGGAGAACTTGTCGGCCTTCAAATCGCTCACGGCGTCCGAGTCCATCGTGCCGGAGAACGGCAGCTGCAGACAGAAGTTGCGGCGGCGCAGCAGCTCCTGGCGGTACTGCGACACCATGCCGCCGATGACCGAGATGCCGTAGTTGATCGACTGGTACGAGATGTTGGTCGTGTTGTCGAACTTGGCGCCGTCGTTCGGCAGGAACTTGCGCGCGACCAGCATCGTGATGAAGTACGAGAAGAAGATGCCCCAGCCGATGAGGCACGAGCGCACGAAGCGCATGCGCGTGATGCCAAAGATCGGGATGAGCAGGATGAGCAGCGGGATCACGGGCCCCGTGACCTTCTCGATGGGCTTCTTGGCGATCATCACGCCCGCCACGACGATGAACACGGTCATGGTCACGGCCTCCAGGTGGCGCTGGCCGAACTTGGTGAACGAGAGCAGGATGCCGAGCGCGAACACGGGCAGGATTACGCCGAAGGTCAGGATCTGGATCAGCTGCTTGTTGGCCGCCGTGCGACCGAGCGTGGCGTTGACGTCCCACATGCCCGAGCGGAACTCGTGCGCGTAGAAGATCGCGAGCGACACGAGGCCGATGCCGAAGCAGATGCGCACGCGCGTGAGGCTCGTGGCCTGCGCCACCGCCAGGTAGTTGGACTCGTAGTGCGCCGGCGCCACGTCCGAGAACGACAGCAGCTTGCCCATCTCGGTCTGCTGCTGGATGCGCTGGAACTGGTCCGTGTAGTACGACTTGGCGCGGATCTGCTTCATGATCTCTGTGGCATGTGACAAAAGCAAAGAGAGGTGTATGGTTGATTAGCAAGTGCAGCGGAACGCAACGCAACGCAACCCCGAATAAGGGGTGGACTTGCTGAGCAAGCAAGCGCACAAACAAGCAAACAAGCAAGCGCACAAACAAACAAACACGCAAGCAAACAACCAAGCAAGCTACACACAAGCACATACCGTCAAAGCCGCCGTTGTAGTTGGGCGGTGAGTTCGCCTTGAGGATCATGGCGTTCGCGTCTTCTTCGGTGTAGGCGACGGCCGAGTGGCGCGTGCCGCTGGCGCGCTGGCTGGTGCTCGGGCTCTGACTGCGGCTGACGCTCTGGCGGTCACCGCCGCCACCAGCGGAGCGCTTGCTGGCGCGCGATTTGCGGCTGGGCTTCTCTTTCGGGCTCATCTGCAATTCGACAAAGGAGCTGGTGCGCTCTTCCATAACAGGGGTCGCGGGCGGGAAGTGGCTCATGCACTAGGCAAGTGCGGCGTGGGTGTTTTGTATCAAGAGCGTGTTGCGTGGCTTGCGATCTGGAAACAAGGCGTGTCGCTTGGTTCCGGACGTGCAAACTTGACAACCCGATACAAAAAAGCACGAGGTGGTGGTGTGATTGCTGCTCTCTTTCAGAATCCTGCACACATACACGTAACAAGAGAACAACTTGTTAGTAAGCAAGCAAGTCGCGCAAGCGACACAAGCAAATAAACAAGCGCAAGCGACACAAGCAACGCACTCAGCCGAGGGTGATCGCGGCCGGTGGTGTCTTCTTGCTTCGCTAAGAAAAGAAGACTGAGCCAGCAACAGCAGCAGCAGTGCGTACCTGGCAGAGACAGCAAGCGGAAACCACGTGCGATGATGCGGCTGTGTGTGTGCGTGCGCCGCTCTCACTCAATCAATTGGCTCGGGACGGACGGACGGACGGACGGTTTCGAAAGAGAGGGTTCGGTACTGTAGAGGCAGCCCAATCACGTGCGGATAAGCCAACAACAGCCGTTTCCGAGCCTTTTCCACCGGCCTCTCGCTCCTGGCTGGCAAATGCGCGACTGCGGAATTTGCGGACGGATGCGGATCGCAAGAGCGCCCCAAGGTTCACAATGTGTGGGGGACGGATGAGAAACAGCAAGCGATCGATCGCCTCTGAGGCCCGCCGTACCCTGATTTTTTTGGGTTGTGTTTGCGTTTGGGACGCAGATCGTTCTTTTGAGAGCGGTCCATGAGAGTTGTTTTGGGCCTCTGTCACGCCAAAGGCTCTGGGTTTTGTGGCCTGGGACGATGAACGATCGCCTTGACTTGGGTTCAGTATGCCTGAGAGATCCAGTCGGAAGCAGAAGGGCCATTATTTGAAGCCAAGTGGAGAGGAGCGAGCGACCCATTGCGACCGACCAAGTTTGACTAATCCGTCCCATGTCCTGACTGGCTGACTGGCTTCCGCCCCATTTGGGGCTCCTGGTTTGATGCTTACGCAAGAATAGCCCTGAGCTGACGGGCAGTTGCACGACAAATGAGCCCTCTTCACGCATGCCACTTGGGGATTTGGGGATTTCTTTTGAGCAAGAAGAGAAATCAGAGATACAAGACAAGCAAACAAGTCAGTGCAATACAAACATGTGCGTGTTGTGTGCACTTGCGCAGGAACAACATGCCATCTAACAACAACAATTCCACCACGCTCTATCATAATGATCTCAGTCGACATTGTTCGCATGCCATCAATGAACAGTTTACCCACGCAAGGGACGATCGCAAGCCGACGAAGTGATTTGGCTCCTCATCTGCAACATCAGTCATTTCAAGAGTGAGTGGTGGGTGAGCTTCTCCTGGTTGTCAGAGAAGATCTCGTCGGAAATGGGGGGCTGTGGGTACATTTCTATTGCACCCCAGGGGTATAAATGACACACTCAGTGTACAGTACCTCAACAAGAGTTCCACCAGTCCAAAGCGATACTGTAGCGCGCTCGTCCAACCAGCGTAAAGAGACAGTGCTGGTTGTGGCATTTATACACTTGCATGTATTCAGCAGAATTCCACCTGCAGGCTGTTTTGAGTCTGATTTTCACTCCTCGCGTCGCTCCAGAGCACTCGCTTCAGATCTGATTTGATTCTGTTGTTCTAGGGCTCTTGAAGGATCCAAAACAGCATAAATCATGATTCGTAGATCAGTTGTCGGAAGGATGGAGGATGGATAGCCCCCTCCACTTCTGTGGCCAATACAAAGCACAGGTCGGATGGCTGCGCAGCGCATCGGACGATTGCTGTTCTTGATGTTTGTCATCGAGCGCTGCCGCTCCCATCGAAAGTGCAGGCACGTCAACTTGCTCGTTGTATGACCAGTCCACTCCTTCACTGCAATTCGTATTTTGTCGAGCATGTAAGGTGAGAGACAGTAAGCTGCTCTGGACGCAATGTGTTGCCTGGTGCTCTCCTGTGAATTCGCGGCGAACATGGAAAATACGGTTGAAAAATGCTTTGAAAATTGTGGAAACCCAGACGTGTACATAGGAGTTGCACGAGTCCAAAGACTTGGCTCTGTGCCGCTGATCAACCTCCTCCTGAATGGCTCCGGAAATGGCTACAGCGGTGGGGAAGAGTTTCAGTGGCTCCGAAAATTTACCACTCGATGGTGGTCAGCGCGCACTTTTTACGACGAGTGGTGTGCGGCCATCACGAGTGTCGTTTCTCACCCTGAATTATCACCTCTGCCCACAGACATGTACATCCGCATTCTCGTTTGCCGACGAGCGGTTTGCGTTCCCCACTTGAAACCAGGTCGTATTGCACGCCTCCAGCGCTGATGAACGCCCTGTTGTTGGTTCCGCAAGGAGCGCGAGTGACTGCAAATCAAGGAAGACTGTTGAGAGAGATTTCTTCTTCACTGGACTGAGCTACTTGTTGCCAGCAACAGAAGGTTTTCCAGTTTATGCAGACGCATTAAGTACTCCGGAAGTGTGGCTACACTCTGATCCGATGCACAGTCACGAAAGGGCGCGGTCTCAGCAAGCGATTAATTTAAACAATCGACACTGTACGTCATCAACCCATTGTGAGCCCGTTATCAGGTTGTCATTGGTGCAGGTATTGTTAGCTTGCGATTTGCATTCTCCACAAAACAAAGCAAGCTTCATTTTGCCATTACCCACTTGTACATTCTGTTGAGGGTGTCGTACATCCTCAGGCCGTCTCTTGCCGACCGATCCCGCCTTTCAAAATCCAAGCTTTTTCTTTGGATAAGAAGAAGTGGGATAATAATGTCCCACACAGTCACCATTCTCTTGAAGAAATGGCGTCTACTCCAGTTTGGAAATGGCTCAAGACAATACATAGGACTGCCAACAAGACGTGCGAGCGAATGAAGAAGAGCGAGCGCTCGTGTGCGCTTTCTGACTGAAATTTGCAAATGAGTGGGTTTCTGGACGCCCACAAGGCAGCTTTGGCTTCTCTCGCGCGTCGCCGAAAGTTTGGGCAGATTCGAGGGTGGACACTTTTCAGCCAAACCAGTCCGTCCAACTGGTCTCTTGGCGCTCTCTAGCGCTCGCTCGCTCACTCGTCTTTCATCATCCAGAGAACAAACTAAACACACAGCGAAGCCATGGGAGTGGTTTTGACCTGGAGGTCCTGAAGTGCTGATGAAAATAATATCACCTGCCTCTTAAATCCGCATCCCGAGAATGCAAAATGCGCGATTAACTGTCCCATATAAAGCCGCCACTTTTATGCAAACACACCCTGCAAACACGAACTGGTTTGTGTATGAGATTGTAAGCTTGCTTACAGTTCATCAGCATCGTGTGCTCCCCGCAAGCTGCTTTGCTTCCCTAGAGCAACAAGTGGAATGACTGCCTCAGTAACAGCAGAAATCTTGCTCCGATTGCATGCAGATCTATCGTTAAACGCGGACTTAACATCTTCCAATCGTACTTAATCGGATGGAAAGATACCCTTTCATGCTGAACACCTTGCTCAACGTGCCAGCATTTTTTAAAAAGCGCGCCGCTTGGACACGATGATGAAATGAAGGTGGAAGCGTGCGTGGTTTCCCATTTATTTCGGCGCCTTCTCGCCGCGCTCTATGTCACTCGCTCGCTCAGTACTTTGCGGCTCGCAACCATAACCAGCATGGCGTGTCTCGAGGCATTATTTTATCCTCGAAGGCTGCCGGCGGGCGTGCGGGAGAGGAAAGCGGCTTCTTGAACCTCAGCAGATGGCGCGCGACCCAAACCCCGCATTCTCTCCCACTACACTAGGAGTTTGTATGGGGAGTGCGGGCTCGGAAGCGTCGCCGATTCCGCACTGGGAGTGAGTGAGTGAGTGGGTGGGTTGTCCTTTTGCCTGTCGGGGAGACGCGGTTATTCTCGTTCTTTCCGCCCACCGCCCACAACCGGAAGCAGGAAGCAAGAGCCAACAGGCCAGAAGCAGCAGCAGGCGGCAGAGGACGCGCAGAGAGAAAGCCGTTGCCGACAGGTCATCTCACCACTACACCAGCAGGTATGTGCAAATGCGTCTGGTGGTCGGGCGGGAGGTGCGGCACCTTCTCCCGCCCGCGTACGAGGACGCGCGCGCCTGCTTGTCCGGTGGCGTTCATTCCGCGTGTTGCGTCGTTCCGCGCGCTCTCAGTTCTCTCACACGCGCGGCGTCTCTTTATTTGCATCTTCTCTCTCATTCTCTCTCAGTAGATCCGCTTCCCTAAAGCTCAGCAGCAGCAGCACCGCGCTCGATCATGATGAACAAGGAGAACAACAAGCTACGCGGCAACAACGCGAACGCGCGCAAGATGCAGTTCCAGCGCCGCCGCAAGCCGCTCAACATTGACCCGAACGCGCAGATGAACAACTTCTTCGGCACGGTCGGCTCGCCGATCAAGATGTCGACGTTCGAGGTCAAGAAGCGTGTGTCCAAGGACGAGGTGAACCCGAACATCGTCGGCATTGGCGCTGTCGGCGCCCCAGCAGCAGCAGCGGCGGCGGCGACTCCTGCCGCTGCGAACGCGCGCAAGCCAGCACCGTCGTTCAACTCGGAGGTCGCGACGCTCGATCTCAAGCAGAAGCTCGCTTTGCAGGAGGAGATCCGCAAGCAGCAGCGTCAAGAGCAGCTTAAGGCGCAAGCGGATGCCGACGCGAAGAAGAAGTACGACGCTGCCGTGAAAGCCGCTGAAGAAGCGGCGGCCGCGAGAAAGGCCGCTGCAGCTCAACCAGCCCCAGCGCAAGCGGCCCCTGCCGCCGCTGATGCGAACGACGTTGCGACTGTCAAAAACGATGGCAACCGCGGACGCCGCGATCGCCGCAACTCGACCGAGTTCCTGGGTGCGCCGATGGAGCCAGTGCAGCAGCTCAAGCTCGACGGCGCGAAGAAAGCCAAGATCCCGCACTTCATGTCGGCGTGGTTCAACATTGGCGGCAACGACGCAAAGGAGGCCGCGCCCGCTCCAGCGCCAGCCGCGGCGCCTGCTGCGGCTCCAGCAGCAGCAGCAGCTCCTAAAGAAGAAAATGTGGCCCCAGCAGCTCCAGCTCCGGCGAAACAGGAGGCTGCAGCTGCTCCAGCGCAGAACGTCACCACTCCAAGAAACTCTGGCATGAACACTCGCTCGGCTATTAGCCAGAGCATCGACTTCTCAGAGATCACTGTGGGCAGAATGATCGGTGAAGGCGCTTTCGGCAAGGTGCACGAAGGCAAGTGGCGCGGCAAGGCCGTCGCGATCAAGCTGCTGATTTGCCAGGATCTGCGCACTGACATTCTGAACGAGTTCCAGTCGGAAGTGGAGATCATGAGCGTGCTGCGTCACCCGAACATCTGCCGACTGCTCGGTGCGTGCATGGAGCCTCCAAACCGTGCGCTCGTCGTCGAGCTTCTGCAGCGTGGTTCGCTGTGGGGCGTGCTTCGCACCAACCGCAGGTCGATCGATCTGGAGATGCGCACGCGCTTCATCTACGACACCGCCAAGGGTATGAGCTACCTGCACCACTTTGACCGTCCGATCCTGCATCGCGATCTCAAGAGCCCGAACTTGCTGGTTGACAAGAACTACAACATCAAGCTGTCCGACTTTGGTCTGGCGCGTGTGAAGGCCCACGTGCAGACCATGACTGGCAACTGCGGCACAGTCCAGTGGATGGCGCCAGAGGTGCTCGGTAACCAGAAGTACACAGAGAAGGCTGATGTGTTTTCGTTTGGCATCGTCATTTGGGAGATTGTGACGGGCGAGTGCCCGTACGACGGTATGTCCCAGATCCAGGCTGCGCTCGGAGTGCTGAACCGCAACCTGCGGCCCAACATCCCGCGCGACTGCCCTCCGTTCTTCTCGCGCCTGATGAAGGCTTGCTGGAACCGCCAGCCGGAGCTGCGACCTTCGTTCCCACACATTGTGAACGCCTTCCGCGCGTATCAAGCGTCGATCTCAGAGTCCCGAGCCACGCCGTCGGCCGTCAAGGCTGCCAAGGCTGCCGTGTCGGCCTCCATAGCTGCGAACTAACTGCTCTGTGGTCCAAGAGGTCCATATTCTACCACCGACTTGGCTTTTCCAGTCCCGATTCTAGCTCTTTTGAACGACAAAGAGAGATATAGTCGGTCACAGCAGCGATGACGAAGATGGACAACGGTTGGCGCGCAAGTCGGCATTCTAGGTATTTTTTTCTCCCGCTTCTTTTTCATTGTGGATTTGAGCGGCATTCGTAACCACACCCAAGTATACATTTTAAAACCCAAATACATCCCCCGCGATGCACTTACTTCACTTTGTCATTTACAGGCAGCACCAGCGTGAGAGGAAAGAACAAGGCAAAATGAATTCAAGATTGAATGGGATTAAGGTGCTAAGGCTGGAAGAAGATCGTCAATGACTGATTGGTTGTAGCCAGGTCAAGTGGCTACGACTGTCGCGGTTCCAGCTTTCGACCTGTCCACTTTCTTCTGTAGCGCCTTGAGTGCAGTTCTCCGAAGCGAGAGTTTCGTGTGTGTGTCGTCGAAGCTCCACGCCAGTGTCTCCAAGTGGGTCCACGCACCAGCAGCCGTGTGCAGCGCCACGAACTCGTGGATGCGGAAGCTGGACGAGGCAACGAGCGCGCTCTGGTATTTCGATGCACTCTGCGGCATCAAAAGGTCCTCGTAGCTTCTCTTCATCGAGCAGTACCAGATCAGCTGCAGCGCAATGGTTGGAGACGCGCAATTCTGCAGTACGCCGTCCAGATGGGTCGAGCTCCACCGCGAGAGAACGTTCTGCTCTTGAGCCGTCGTGTCGTGCGCCGAGAACGACGGGAATCGAACCAGGTGGCGTCGGTTGCTGGCAACTGCTGCATCACTATTGACCACTTTGTCCGCTGAGCTGCGGCGATGCGAGTAGTGAACGATGCGGAACGCTATCGAGATCAAAAACGACAGGAGCAAGCCGCCGCAGATCGCGTACAAGTGCGGGTCGGAGCGCAGCATCACGTTCTCCAGGACCAAGTCGGTCGACGCTTTGCAGATCAGGTAGATCACCAGAACTGCACAATGCGAGGTCATCCACTTGCGGACCCAGTTTGGGTCGGCGTGGGAGCGAAGCCGTCTGCCTATTTTCCGCGTCTGCTGCGTGATGAGCGCGATCCAGAACCCGCTGCTCAGCACTGTGAAGAGGAGCCAGACGCTGGTGATCGCGATCGACGGTCGACAGAAGATTGCGATCGTGCCGTCTTCCGAGGCGATTTCCGCATGGCACGCGAGCGAAAACGTATTGCTCAACGCCCCAACCGCGCCCAAGTAGATCAGCACAATGGTGATCGGATGCTGGAGCGCCCCCACCGCTGGATCGAACTGCGCAAACTCTTGTATGCGAACTGTCTGCGCGCTCGAAGACGAACTCGAAGCTTGCGGTACACTGAGGCTGTTGCGGATGAATACCATGAGGCTTTTCAAGATGGCCAGGTACTCCACCACGTAGTAGATCGACCCGATGAGACTGAGCAAAAGCAGAAAAGTGCGGATTTGCCGGCTCGTGTTGTCTCGGATGCGTGTTCGCTTCGCGAGAGTTGTCGTGTCGATCAGAAACCACTCGATCTGGCGAAAGTTGCTCTGCTGCTCGAGTGACGTGAGCGGTGCCAAGTCACTGCAGGCGCTAATGTTCGAGTGCACGTTCCCATCCAAGTCACGCAAGAGAATTTCGTCGACGCGGAATACAAGCCGACAGAGCACCTGCAGTTCAGTCTCCTGGGAATCGTGGAAGCGACAGTCACCGACACCGTCACCAATATATGCCTGGTACTTCTGGACGTTGCGACCCTGCTGCGCGAACGCGGCGTCCACTAGGTGCTTGCAGTCGCGGGTGTAGAGGTATCCGTATGGCGTGGATGGGATAAGAGGTTGCTGAATCTGAAGATTGTTAGCTTTGGACCACGCAGCTCCGTCGATCAGTAGCAGCGGAGAACTCACGAGCTTCTCCGGCACGTCGAACGCCACAGCCCGATTCGGTCCGACCACAAACAGACTCGTATTGTCCAGTTTCGCGTAGTCCCGGAAGCTTTTCTGGGTCAGGTACAGCAGGTTCACGATGTACGCCGGCAAGACCGACGCTTTCTGAAAACCGCACCTGTAGAACTTGGCGGGATCGAGTGACTCCACCGCCACGTCCTTCGACATCGTGGTGAGCTCGATGCCGCAGTTCCAGAACGGAGCCATGTACGTCGGAAACACGGGTCCCATGCCGAGGATAGTGACTAGATAGTCCAGACTCAGCACCGAGACTGTCGCGTACGAGATTTCTGCTTGCACCGCATCCTCGGCATTGAGGTTCAAACCCATGGAGAGAACCTGCGGCGTGAGGAAATACGCAAGAACGGGTTTCATTCCCACCAAGTCAACCAGTCGAATGTGGTCGTCCGTCGCGACATCGCTAGCCCCAGGTAGCAGCGTAATGGCTTCGGCAATGGTGATCCCTCCAGCATATCGCTTGACAATCGTGTTTGCTGCGTCGTCGCTGAAGTTCACCTGCCATGATGATGATGATGATGCGTTCTCATCGCCGAGAAACCCCGACAACACGGACCTGGTCAGGGTCCGAACCACCTCGACGGAGCGGAAGTGCCTCAGGTACACCTCCGACATGTTGACGAGTCCGATGACTCCGAGTGGAGCCACATACTCGAAAGAAGGTGATGATGACGACGATCCCGACGCTTTGACGAAGAACCGCTCGCGAGGGAACTTGTCGCCGAACTCGCGGCAGAACTCGTGGTGGATCGCGGGAAAGTAGTTGCCGAACAGCAGCTGCGCGTCCGTTTGCGATGCCGGTCCGCAGATGGGGGCGTAGTAGTCGTCCATGACCGAGACTGTGGCGCTGAGCAGCGCCTCGGGCAAGGCCGTGTACAGGTCGGCGCGATTGACGCTCGTGTGCACGAGAAAGTCGATGAGCGTCCTGCTTCTCGATCCGTTGCGCGTCATGCGCGTCTGGTTGAGCGTGTCAAAGAGCGGGAGCGAGTCGCGCGCAAACGTGTCATAGTAGTGCACGGTGCTGGTCACGGCGTCAAAGTTGTTGAGCGTGCGTGCCACTAGGTCGTCGCGCACTTCGTCGAACGTCTGCGTCACGTAGCTGCCGAGGATGTAGTCCTTGACCGGCACGAGCGCCATACCGCACGCCAGGATCCCGAACCAGACACAGCAGTTTCGATACGAGAGCTCGAGGTTCCCAAAGCGCTGGATCATGCGAGCTGGCCACATTTGGTTGGGACGAAGCACTGGCTGTCTGGGGCCCTGGTCTTGCTCACCTTGCGGAAGAAAGTTCTCGACGGAAGCGTCACCATCACCAGGGCTACTGACGCTGGAGCGTCCAGGGACGCCTGACATGGAGAGCTTCTTTCGAGTCGAGAGCGATGCGTGGTTGCGTGCTTGGTGGTCAGGAAGATGCTGAATGATGAAGCCTGCAAGACAAGCACCCAAGCGATAGACTAATTTGACTCCGTCGCATACAGAAGCGGTTGGCATCGGCAATAAATAGCTGGAAACATGCGACGACGAAGAAGCAATAGAAATACAAGAATATTTCGTGTTGCAAGCGCATGGGTGTACGTGTAATACATTCTCCAAGTGTGGGGAGCCGACTTGCTATCATCAAACGCATCGCCGGCAGTGCAGTAATCTGGCGGTTTACAAGGAGCCGTTTGACTGCTGAAATCAACAACAACCAGCGCAAAAAGCGAAGCACGATCCCAAAAGGACAGGGGACACGACCAACAAACCGACACGACGCGCTTCAAGATCGATCGCACAGGTTGCAGGCAAGAGCCCACAGACAACAGGTCCCAGACGCAGCAAGAGTACGAGAGAGACCAGTAGAACTCTTTTTCAGCATCAATTGTCGCGTCCAGACGCTGAAATACTGAGCCAAGTGCCCTCCGTTTGTTGTGTGCCTTCAGAACTCCGAGCGAGCAGCCTGTGCTGCAAAACGCCTCGACTCCGACGTAGCCTCTCTTGGTGTACTGACCCGTTGAATGACTGAAACAGATAATCGCATCGATGACGAAGAGTAAACGCATATCTGGCGAGTTGACACTCGAGATGGAGCTGTAGCTTGCTTCCATTTCTGGCTCAGTGGACTGGGTTTCCAGCGTACTGCGAACGTCATTGCATCGCTGGGCCAATACATCCACGCTCCCACATACTCATGCACGCGGATGTCGGACGCATCAGCTTCCCGATTGAAGGTTGCCGGCGAGCAGTACCAGTACCAGATCAGCTCAAGTGCGAACGTCGGAGCCGCGCATTGTAAAGTAGTCCAACTGATTCGCATTCCGTCTTGACAGGAAATCGCAATCTTGCGCCACCGCAATGCGCAAAAGAGCTCGATCTCACTTCGAAGGGCTTGCGCTTCAGGAAGAAGCAAGCGAGATCTCCGGTTTGCGCGCGGCCATCGAGCAATTTTCTGCAAGTGCTTGCTCCATGTGGCTGCGCGCATATCGACGGAGTAACTGTATTAGATAGTGCTTGTACCGCTCGACGTGGTAAACGCGGGTGCTTGGCTTGAGAGGACATTCAGAGTGAATCAGAATCTTGTTGACCGCGATGTAGCGAATGATTGTCTCCTCCGCCATCTGCTGTCGCGTGCAGAATACCCAGCCAGCGGGTGCTATCTCCATGCAGTCGCAGCTGAAGCAGCAGCAATACAAAAATAATGACAGCTACATTACAGTGGAGCTGAAGCAAGAAGGGAGTCGAGTGAGTGAGTGACCTGGGACTAAAAGAGCGAACCAACCACCGACAGCAAGCGATAAAATCACTGTGCAGTCACACATCGACTTGTGTCGAGTGCCTCGAGGCTGGCACTGCAGTTGAAACATTGGAAAAATCAAATGCGAAAGCATTCGATTTGAATGTGCAGGGTAGTGTCTATCTACAGCCACCCCTCTCTATAAGAGACATTTTTTGTCCTCCAAACCCAGAGGGTGTCTTATAAAATGACTCTTCTAAGGAGCTCAAAACCTGAATTTTAGCATAAATGTTGATTATTTAGGCAAATATACTATTTTTACAACTGAAGTTTCAATTTCAACCTAGAGGTACAAGCCTTTTGGAAGTGGCGACGAATAGGAAGATGACACTACACAAACTAAAATGCTCAACATGATATTACACCATCTAAAAGTGCTCAACGATTCTCCCAAATGTGCAACGACAGTTAGTTGCAATGGTGCATGTTGATCATGCGAAATCTGACGAGGCGTATGATCAAAAATATAGGCACAAAGGCACTTGGGTTGGAGATGTGATGATACATTATCTTAGGTGATAATTGAGAAGCTGAAAATGGAGCAGAGTCCTTAAGAGTGCCCTGACGTGGCACACCTCAGCGATATATACTGGGACAATGTAGATAGCTCAGTATTCGTTCTTCCTTTGGGTAGACTGTCCACACATGGCTTATGGATAACTATTGAATGACTATGGAAATGCAGAGTCATGATAGAAATGGAATCACAGGGGATGATAGGCGAAAAACACTTATTCTTATTCAGTTTTCTATTTGTGTAATACATGGACTGTTTCCTGTCTAAAAATCTAAGAGCGCCATATGATGAATGTTTTGCTGCTCAATTGGATTGCGAGGAGCGAATGTAGGCTTCAATTGCACTCTTACATTCCTGTCACAGGAGTGTACAAGTATCATCCAATAATACTGTATGATTCATTACAGTGTATTTATATTTCGATTCACGAGTGGAAACATCCACCAACCATGAAAATGGCACCTCTTGAGGACTCCACAGCTCTGACTTTGTGTCTTACAGGGAGGTTTTTCGTCTGAAAAATATATGAGAATCTGTGTCTTATACCTTACTCGCTTATAGACAGAGACCCTTACAAATTCCTATATTAATTGATTTGCTTTTGACCGGTGTGAGTCTTACATGGAAGGTGTTTCATACAAAGAGGCTCTTATAGACAGAGGTGACTGTATCTATCTCTCTGGGGACGATTTTTACCAATTTCATTATCAATTTAGACAATCAAAATATTTTATTTTATATAAATTGGAAAAGTGGTTTTCAAAACAATCTTTTTATAAATATTTGTAGTATTAATTTAAAAGTCAAAATAGTTGAAGTTGACAATAATTATTTTTTAATCCAATCATGAATCAATATGTATTATTGGGTAAAAAAGGAACTTTGATAAATCCTCAAATTACCGAGAGACGCTGTTCATCAGATCCGAGGTTCTGAAACGGCTGCTGTGATCAGAAAAACGCGCAAAACGCGGTGACCAGTTCATCCATCCTGCTCCTGCTCGGAGAGGACTCAACACACCCACTCCAGTCTCCTTCTTTCCCCATCCAGCACAGTTCCCCACATTGGGAACTGGGGTGCTGAACAACGAGCAAACTGTATTGTTCAGGCATTCCGATCCTGTCCGATGTGTTTCCCAAGAAACCATCCATTCCCGACGGCGCGAACCCTCGAGGGGTTTGCGCCATTCCGGTCGTCGAATTGAGTGGGGCGCTCTGGGCGGATCGTTCTTGCTGTCAAACGAGATTTGCGGAGCGTGCCCGGATCCTTCAGGCCAAAACTAACTGGGCACTCGTTTGGTTGACCGACTGGACTGTCTGTATCAATCACACAGATGCACGCGCATTTTCGCATGTAAACTGTCAGGTGAGGTGAGGAGATTTGTCAACTGGGATGTTTGGCTGCATACAGACATCCAGCACCGCCCACGCTTGACACCTGCCTTTTAATCTCTCTATCATCCATCATCATTATTAATTGCACGTGCTAATCGCGCTCGTTTGCAGCAAGTCCCGCCACCACCTTCCTTCAAGGCGTCAAGTGGTGTCGCAAATCTCCATTGCTCTCATGTATTGACTGACTGAGCATGAGCGACTCTCATCAAAGCAGCAAAATGGAGCTCTTCAGATGAGCATTTTCCCTCAACGTGAATGCGCGTAGATGATTGGCTGAAATCCAACGATCTATTTCGATAGAAAACGTGGGACAAGTCGTTTCTGCGGTGAGTAACGGCTTCTCAGTTTCAAAATGCGGTGTAAATCTGGCGATCAGAGTGCACACCGAAGCACCAACATCACCAGCACATCACATATCGTGCAATGAACCGCACTGACACCCTGTTATGAAAGTATGAGTCCGAAGCCGTCACTTGTAGCGCTTTGATTGGATGAAAACATCGAAACCGCTGCCACTTTTTCTCGTTTCCAACACTCTCTGTTGTTCACCTGCTTTCTTCGAGTCCCTGATATCGCCGCCCCGTCCACCTTATCTGCCAAGCTTCTCTCTGTCTCATCCAATCGCGCGAACCCACGCTCACACGAGCATGCAACAACAAAATAACCAGCCAAGCAAAGCCAGCTCAGCTCCATTCCCTTGGAGCCCATCTGCCTCTGGATCTCTCTCTCTCTCTCTCTCTCTCTCTCTCTCTATCGACCGTTCAGCTCACTGTCATAATTCTGTGGTGGTGTCGCGGTGCTTTCTGCCTTCTCTTCTTGACGCACTCACACCCAGCAACAAGCCCACGGAGCAAGTGGTGAGTGGTGAGTCTGCAAGCGTGAAAGGAAGAACCAGATCGCCCGTCAAGCTCCAAGAGGAAGAGCACTGCGCATTTCTCAGCGACCGACAGACCTCGACCGAGCGAACGGATCTGATCCCGCGCGCCTTTGCTTCTTCTCCAAGTGTTTGGCCAATTTGCATGCGTTAAAGAACGCGCGTGAGTGTGTGAACGATCTGGTCTCTTCCTTTTCCTTCTTCCGACGACACTATCCAAGACTGGCCCCCCAGTAACAACCAGCAAGCACAACCCACAATGATGGACCGCCGACGCGTTGCGCGGATACTCCTCGGCGCTGGCGCGCTCCTCGCGTGCGCCGCCAACGCCCTCCAGCACCAGCAAGCCGACGACGACACGTCCGCTTTTAATCCGAGCGAACAGCACCGCGTCTTAATCTCCAGTGACAAACAGGGCGGCGGCGTCATGTCGCGAATGCTCAAGAGCGCGGCCGCGTCGATCGTGCCGTTCTCGTCCGTGGACAACATCAACGACACGCTCGCGCACGGGCTCGCGTTCACGATGGTGCTCTTCGCGGCGCACCCGCTGGGGCTCTTCTTCCCCAAGTTCTTCCACCTGCCGCTCATCACCGGCTACCTGGTCATGGGCATCATCGCCGGCCCGTTCGCCGCCAACCTGCTGCCGACCGAGCTCGTCAACATGCTCACGCCGACAGTCAACGCCATGGCGCTGTCGTTCATCTCGTTCCAGGCCGGCCAGGAGATCTACCTGCCGGAGCTCAAGCCGCAGATCAAGGGCATCCTCAAGCTGCTTGTGATCCTCTACGCCGTCACGATGGTGCTGCTCACGCTCTCGATCACGTACTTCAACGACCCGTTCTTCCACGACAAGTTCGAGTCGAACTGCCAGCTCGCGATCGGGCTCATGTTCGGCTCGATCGCCGTGCTCGGCTCGCCCGCGACCGTCATGGCCATCAAGATCGAGCTCAACAGCGTCGGGCCGTTCACGAACCTGATGCTCGGCGCGACCATGACCGCCGAGTTCGTCGTGCTCGTGTCGTTCTCCATCTCGCGCATCTTCTCGACGATCTACTGCGCCAAGCTCGACATCTCGGTCGCCAACCTCTTCTTCACCATGGGCGTCGTGGTGTCCAACCTGGTCGTCGGCGCGGTCATCGGCTGCTTCATCATCGCGATTTTCTGCATCCCGGGCGGGCCGGACGACGAGCACATGGACATGGAAGTGCAGAACCTGCGGCCGCAGGAGCGCGGCGAAGTGGACCTCGAGGCCCACGCCGTGGACCCGGACAATGCGCCGCACCCGCACAACGCGTACATTGAAGAAGTGGACGAATATGCGTCTGGCAGGAAGAAGCCGTTCAGCTTGCTCAACGTGTTTGGCTCGCTCTACTTCAAGGGCTTCATGTGGCTCTTCATGGGCTTCCTCTTCTACATCGGCACGAACACGATCAGCGAAGCCACGATCGCCGAGTACGGCCACTCGTGGGACGTCAAGTTCGAGCCGCTGCTCGTGCTCATGACCGCGTCCTGTCTCGCGGGCCACTACTCGACGATCCGCCACGATATGCACGTGATCCTCGACTCGGCCGCGCCGTACATGTTCCTGCCGTTCTTCGTCATGACCGGCGCGGCGCTCAAGCTCGACCAGGTGGCGGACGCCATCCCGCTCATGAGTCTCTACGTGATCCTGCGCTACGTCGCGATCTTCCTCGCGTGCTACTGCGGCGGCCGCTTCGTGCTCAAGCTCACGCCCAAGCAGTACAACAACCTGTGGCTCACGATGACCCCGCAGGCCGGCGTGGCGCTCGGGCTCGCGAGTGAGATCAAGAGTCTCAGCTCGGACCCGTGGGCGGCCGAGTTCGCGGCCACGATCGTCGCCGCGGTCGTCGTGAACCAGATCATCGGCCCCGTGCTCTGCGCCATCGGTCTCAAGCGCGCCGGCGAGAGCCAGTACGAGCGCCTCGCGATCGCAGTGAAAGCGCTGGACGACCAAGACGGCGGTCCACAGGGTGGCTTCAGTCGCCAGAGTACGACCGGTGGTCTTCCGATGGAAGGGATCACGCGCACCAACAGTGTGGTCGTCACGGCGGGCAACGGCGACCCGCGTCCACTGCTGCCGTTCTACAAGGTGCGCAACGCGGTCGTGATCGGCGAAGACGAAGTCGCGTTCGAAGTCGCGCTCGAGCTGTCCCTCTACGGCGCACACGTCAACGTGCCGCTGCTCGACGAAGAGCTCGCAGAGAAGTGGCATCAGATGAACGAAGCGATCCTCGCGCGCTCAGCGAACGGCGAGCTCATTTCGTACAGGAACAAGCTCAAGGACCGGAAAGACGAAGACCTCAAGGGACTGGCGGCCTCGACCGACGTGCTCATCTTTACGGGCGAACCCAGCCGCGCACTTGAGCACGTCAAGGGCATGACGAGTCTGCTCGGCGCGAACCGCCCACGCATGATCGCGGTCATCCCCGACTGCACGTACGGCAAGCAGCTCAAGGAGCTGGGTGTGCTTACGATCCAGCCGTCCATTGCGCTGGCGAACATCACGACGCGCATGGCGCTGCTGGAGCAGAACCTTGCCGAGGCGCTCTCGGAAGAGATCAGTACGACGAGCAACTTCTCGACCGCCACGTACTTCATGCGCCACGACAACGAGCGCGAGTCGGCGCACTCGCTCTCGGAGATGCGGCTGCAGGGTCGCCGTCTGGCGCTCGGTCGCAGCGTGGTCAACCACCACTCGGTGGACTACGACCGCCTGGCCGAGGCGCTCGCGGCCGAGAACCTGCCGCTGCCACCGCCACCATCGCGTGTGAGTATGTTTGGTACGTCGGCCGTGGGCCATGACCCGTTCGCCAAGCGCGCCGCCAACATGTCGGCGTACGAGCACTTTGTGGTCGAGGACGACATCCCGAGCGCGGTTGGGGCCGGCGAGGTCTTCGACGAGCAGTTCCTGGTCAACGCGTCGCCGCGCAGCTCGTACGGCGGCAGCCAGCGCTCGCGCTCGAACCGGTTCTCCCGCCAGGGCATGCGCTCGCGCGTGGGATCGGGCTCGACGTCAGGCGGCTACGTCAAGCTGCGCCGCAACAACTCGGCCATCAGCTGAGTGGCGGCGCAGTGGGAGAGATCCGTTCTCTCCATTTTGTTTCCTTCTCTCCTAGGCAGTAAGTAGTAATAGTCATGAAGCGGTAGTAAGTAAAGCTAAAAGTGAATGCATTCCATGCAAGTGAGCAGCATTTTCCAGCGATTGCTGTCCACGTTCATTTTGAGCCTGGCGCAACATGCGCTCATGCGAGCAAGTGCATGTCACAGGACGAAGAGCTACGAAAACATGCGTACCATTTGTCTTCATTAAAGTAACTTCAGTTTGTCAACTTGACTGTATTTCTTGAACGCAACTGCATAAAGTAAACTTTATCAAGTACTTTTGGGTTTCAAAAGTGGGGACCGTTTCACTTTTTTTCTGCTGCTAACACCCTAGGTCATTTCGGCAAACAAAGCAGCTCGCAGCGCGTGAACGACGACAGACAGCGCGAGACCATCCGCACATTCGCGTCCGGTCGCGCACAAGCTCCCAGTCCCACGCAACAGACAACGCGCCAGCAGAGCAGCACAGCGCTCGAGCTCTTTCTTCTTCAGGCGCTCCATTCTTCCTTTCTTCCACTTCCGTCTGGGGGCATCCTGAGCGACAGGGAAGCGTGAGTATTTAGCGAGGCGAGCGCGTGAGGCAAGCAGACAAAGCAAAGTGAGCGCCATGGCCAAGAAGCGCAGCAAGAGCCGCAAGACTGGGGGCGCTGCCTTCACCACCACTTCAGTCGTTACTGAGCAGAGCAATGGTGGCGCCAGTGCAGCTGAAGAAAAAGAACAAGATCTGGCGCAGCGCGTGGACCAAAAAGATCTGGCGGACGCGTCGGCGGAGGATGTGGCGCGCGCGAGTCTGGACGCAGGCGTGGCGGCGCTCTCGCCGCGTCACGAGCTGAACGGAGGCGGTGATGATGGTGAGAATGATGAGCATGCGGACGCGGTCGCGAGCTTCGCGGCGTCGGCGGCGGAGTCTGTGCTCTCCTGGAAGCTCGCGCACAATGGCGCGACGGTCGTGTCGCCGAATGGACACTCTGGCAGCAGTGCGCAGCAGCAGCAACAGCTCGCGGACCAAGAGGGAAATGCGCGTCGCCAGCGCAGCAAGGACTTCACGCTCGACCACATCCCAGGCGTGGAGCAGATTGGCGAAGAGCACGAGAACTACAAGTCGGACGACGATGACACTAGCGACCCCAACGGCGGCATGGGCAAGCTCTTGGTGCCGAACATCAAGACGTACGACTTGAACTCGAGCTCGAGCGGTTTTCTCGGCAAGTACATTGACGAAGAAGTGCACCACCACCAGCAGTCGTCACGCGGCTCGCACCCCTCGCTGCACAACCTGCTCCACGCGTCGTCGCCCTGCTCGTCGATCGCGGACAGTAGCAGTCAGATCCCGCATAGCAAGAGCCTGATCATCGATGACAGCAACTCGTCGGCCGGTGGGGTCGTGCTGCAGGCGATCCCGTCGAGCAAAGTGGAGGTAGTCGAGGTGGTCGCGGAGCAGAGCTGGCTCATCACGAAGCTCACGGTGCAGTTGCTCTGGGCATTGCGCATGTCGCAGCGCTGGATGCTCTGCGCGCTGCGCCTCATGTGGTTCGTCATGCTGCTCTTCCCGCCGTTGTTCAAGATGGTGATCTACTTTTTCATGGACGCGCACATCCACAAGAACATCATCTACGGCATGAAAGGCCGAAACCTGCTCGACGTGTATACGGTGCCCGGCACGAAGAGGAAAACCCCCGATGACAAGGACGCTGCCAAGAATGTGCCGCGATCGCCGTCTTCAGCACCAGACACCACTCCACGATACCCGGTCGTGGTGTTCTTCACGGGCGGCGCGTGGATCATTGGCTACAAGGCGTGGGGGGCGCTGATCGGCAAGGTGCTCTCGGCGTGCGGCATCGTCGTGGTCACGCCGGACTACCGCAACTTCCCACAGGGCATTATCCCGGACATGGTCGACGACGCCATGAACGCGATGCAGTGGGTGTTTGAGAACGTGCACCTCTTTGGCGGGGACCCGGAGAACGTGACGGTCATTGGACAGTCGGCCGGCGCGCACATCGCAGTGTGCGCCTTGTTGGAGCTCGTCGAGAAGAAAGAAATCGCGATGCGTCACCACAGCAATAACAATGGTGGTACAATGGGATCCCGCGTCCCAATCTCGTGTGCGCCATCGCCCACTCTGTCGACGTGCAGCCATTTCTCGCACGCGTCGAGCGTCACGAGCGCTGAGAGCTCGCTTTTCACGCAGCCGCCGACTTGGGAGCTCAAGCAAGTGCGCAGCTTCATCGGCATCTCGGGGCCGTACAACATTGAGGTCGCGGTCGAGACGTTCCACCGCCACGGCTTTGACAAGAACGTCGTGGAGCGCATCATGGACAAGAAACTCGCGTACTACTCGCCGGCGCTGCGGCTGCTCGCGAAGAGCGAACTGCCGCAGGTGAAGCACATTTTAGAGGACTTCCCGCCGGTGTATCTGTTCCACGGCACGAACGACAAGACCGTGAGCTGGCGGTCGTCGGAGCAGTTTGCGAGCGCGCTCGGGTCGTGCCAAGTGCCCGTGAAGGTGCGCTACTTTGAAGGCAAGACGCACACGGACCCGATCATCGAAGACCCGATCCTGGGCGACGACTTTCTGCTCAACGAACTCAAGAAGATCATTATGGAGTGCGCGCCGCGCGACCTGAATGGCGACACCAAGTACACGCTCGGCGCGCTCTCGCCGGAGAAGCGCTACTACCCGTGGCTGCTCGTCAAGGCGGCGCGCAAGATCAACCCATTCTGAATAGAGAAATGGTAGGGCCATGGCTGCACAAATATTAGATCTTTTGTTTCCTTCTCTCTGTACATGTTGGCTCTTGAATTTGCAATTTTGTTGTGGAAGAACCAACTTCACTATGTTGTGAAACCAATTTCTCAAGTTGTGTTTCTATAGGACTCGATGAAGCAGATGAGCAGCTCAGTTCAAAAACGTTTGGCAAAGGCTGACCACCACCGCCATTGATTGATTGATGAACATAGAGAGGTGGCTCCTCTCTCTCTCTCTTTGTGTGCCAGAGGACACTCCACCAGCTCTTCTTGCAGATGATGACCAGCCAAAGAGTGTTGTGATTGGCATGAATGGACTGGGCTTTGCGGGTGTGCTTGGATGATCATTTGACGAGCAGCTCACTCAGCTTTCTTTGAGTCTTCAGGTGTCAACAAAAGCATACATACAGATAGATGACCGGAGTGGGGACGCAAACGAATCGAGTGCAGTCGACCACCTTCGTTGATGATGACCAGCTAGCCACCAGTCCGCCAGCCTCTTTCATGGCAGGCAAGACGTGACTCTACGATTGCTCGGCACCGAAGAGGTGGGATCTGCACAGTGGAAGTAGGAAAAGTGTACGTTGTTCAAGAGCCAATTGTTATGACGCCGGCTGCATCGGCCACCAGTAATCTTCCTCTATCTCAGCAGCAGGCACGAGAGCCACCAACGAGCTTTGCAGAGACCTCGATTGTCAGTGGTGACGAGCCGCATGCAACGTCACGGGGGGCGATCCATACAAGCGCATGTAGTTGTGTCAAATTCTCTACTTGTAGATCTCAAGAGCTTGTCGAAATGACGCTAATACGTTCATTGCTTTGCGGTCACTTTGAATTCAACTCTCTCTATTAACAACTTACTATTAACTACGATGGAGAAACTCCACACTGATGGAAAGAAAAGAAATGCTACGAGTGCTACGTATTCGTGTGTGTTGAGGCGCGCATAAATACGAGTTGTTGGGCTTTGCTGGACTGGACTGGAATATGAGGGGATGGGCAACCAGAAGAAGAGATGATGCTTCCGTACGGCTTGGAGTTGAGGCTGGTGGTTGAGGAGTGTGTGTGTGTGTGTGTG
>JAASFI010000559.1:0-23796 GCA_023333705.1 Globisporangium viniferum | reverse complement strand
GAACAAACACAAGCAGGCGGCGGTGTTCACGTCCGGCAAGAAGAAGCACAAGACGTACGTTGCCACCTCACTTCAGTTGAATTGCTCTCATCCAATCTATGCATGCTGTCAACCCGCTAACCCATTTGTATGTTGTATGTTCCAGCAATTTTGGAAGTGCCTACGGTTGCGCGTTCTTCCTTCGGAAAACAACCTCGTATTCGTTTAAGTAAAATTCTCTTCGCAACCAAAAAAAGCTCGGTCCACCATTGTTCACTATGGATTTCCGAGAAGTAGGAGCATTTTGTCACTAAACGAAGGCACAAGCCTTCGTTTCCCATTTTCCGATTGCGACATTCCCCCCCAAAAGCTCCCAGTTCAACACCCGCAAGCAAGCAAGCATCATGAGCGCGTCACCCGCAGAGCGAACCCAGGCGCGCGTGGTGGTGGTGGGCGGCGGCATCATCGGCCTCACGTCGGCGCTGGCGCTGCTGGAGAGCGGCTACGAGCGCGTGCACGTGGTGGCCGAGAGCTTCGACGCCATCGTGTCGCACGTGGCCGGCGCCATCTGGATGCCCTTTGCGCTGCCGGCGAGCGTCAACCCGCACAAGCCGCGGTAATGCGCTAGCTCGCCCACGTCGTGGCGATTATGCTATTGCATTGTATTGCATGAAAAATATGGCATGCGCTGGAACGACTGACGTTGGTTGGTTCACTGTGTGTATCGTGTGATGGGGATAGACAATGGTGCGAGGTGAGCATGGCGTGGCTCACCACGCTCTGGGAGCAGCACGGCGAGCAGGAGACCGGCATCCACTTTGTCAAGGGCGTGGACGTCTCGGGCAAGGGCGCGCCGGCGGTCGTGCACCCGTACTGGGCGCACTGCGTGCGGGACTTTCGACTGCTGAGCGCGCAGGAGGCCGAGGCGATCTGTCCGGGCACTGCGCACGGCTTTGCGTTCGAGACGATCGTGTACAACCCAACGTACGTGTGCTATTATTGTGTTTGATTCTTGCTTGCTTGGCTGCTGCGCTCTTGCTAATGGGATGTGTGTGTGCATGTTGTTGGTATGGACAGGACGTTTATGAAGTTCATCCGCAAGCAGATCGTGCGCCTCGGCGGCACGTTTGAGACGCGCAAGCTCGCGAGTCTGGACGAGATCACGGACTGCGACGTGGTCGTCAACTGCACGGGGCTCGGCGCCAAGGAGCTCGTGCCCGACGAGAGCGCGTTCCCGATTCGTGGCCAGACCATCAAGGTACGTGCAATTTGCACACACACATAGACACACACAGAGAGGTCCTATAAGCCAAGCGTCAAGCCCTGAGAGTCTAACAAACGATGCTGGTGCAACGCATTTGCTCTTACTACCACCAGGTCCACAACCCGAACATCAAGCAGTTTACGATGGTCGTGCACGCGGACTCGCAGCACACGTACATTCTGCCTCGCCCCGGCGGTGAGGTTGTGCTCGGCGGCACGGTGCAGCCGCACAACTGGAAGAACGCGAACGACGAGAGCGACATCCGCGCGATCTGGGAGCGCTGCTGCGCGTTGAACCCTGAGGTGCGCAACAGCAAAGTGCTCGGCCAGGCGGCGGGTCTGCGTCCGCAGCGCACGAACGGCGTGCGCTTGGAGGTGAACCCACGAACGACGACCTCCAGCGGCGCGGTCGTGATCCACAACTACGCGCACGCGGGCTCGGGCCATACACTGCAGTGGGGTTGCGCGCAGGACGTCGTGCGTCTGGCGAAGCAGCACCGCCCGCCGACGTTCCGCTCTGCGAGCAGACTCTAACTACCCACTGTCAGTCATTACGAATGGTTAATGGTGCTCGAAGTGAGTGAGACCAAGTGCGATATCAATGTCCAGAGACAGAGAGAAAGCTGAATGGGGCTTGCAACTGAGAAACAAGACAACAAAGGTGTTTGAGTTGTGTATCTTGCTTGTCTGTTTGGGTACCGTTTCTGCGTGTCTGATGGTTCTGCTAATTAGGGAGGAGGCTTCTCTACTGAGCTGAATCAGTCGTCCTGCATGACAAACTCGAGGTGTTCGTACGCCGCGCGCTGCATCTCCTGCGTGATGCGCAGCTTCTCGATGAGCTGCGCTTCCTCCGCCTCCATCTGCTTGATGAGCTTCTCCGACATGAGCTACGGAGCAACATGGCCAGACAGCCACAACACGACACAAAACGGCTAGTTAGTACCCGCAGCCTCGCACAGCTCCAGGGCGCCTTCGAAGTTTGGCTGCCTGTCACCACAGATCCTGAACAAGTCTAACCAGCCAACGAACCTTTTTCTGGAACTCGGAAGCCAGACTCTCATGCGCTTTCTTCTGGAGTTCTTTCTCCTGTTTCTTCTTGAGCACCTCGCGGCGCTTGAGCGCGCTCTGCTCCTGTGTGCGGATCTCCTTGGACCGCTGCATTAGCTCGTACTGATCCTTGTCGCGTTTGCGCTGGATCGCACTGAGGTTCGCCTGGCGCTCTTCTCTGGTCTCCTGCACAAGCTGCGACCGCATGGACTGGATCATCGACAGGTTCTGGTGCTTGCGCTCGCGGGAGAGCGCGACCGCCATGTCTAAGAGCACCAGAGCAGTGGCGTGAGCTTGGTGGCGTTCAGTTCACAATGGTCCACACATGCAAAAACGTACTGTTAGACTCGCAGGCCTGCTTGATCTCTCTCTGCATCTGCTCAAGCATGCGCTGCTTGGCGCGCTGGTGCTCCTGGTTGCGCTTCTTCACGTCCGCGATCTCGTTCGAGCGCCGATTCGCATCTTCGATCCGCCGCTGTGCGCGCGCTTCCTCTTGCCGCAGGTGCGAGAGCCGATTCACAAGCAGCTGCACGTCGGCTTCGGCGCACTTGCGCGCGTTCTTCGCGTCCAGCATCGCGCTCTGCAGCTGGCTGATCGATTCGTCGTCCTTGTGGTTGCGCGGAGCGGCAGTGGCCGGCGCCTGTGTGGGCTGAGGGGGTTCAATGTCGTCTGCGTTTTCTTCAAACCATTCCAGGAAGGTTAGCTGCACAAGAAGAACAATGGAGATATAACTTGTGGGTTAGCCATCAGTCGCCGTGAAGACTTCAGGGAATAATTGAGGTGGGGTCACCTTTGAGATCTCTCCGGTAGCATTCGGATCCATGTCATCGAGTGCGTGGTCGAGCACGCGCGGCGCAGCGTTGAAGCCCATGTCGAGCAGCAAACTGCCCAAATGCTCGGTACCGATCGATCTGAGCCCACAAAGCACAATACACACCCAAAACGTGTTCATTAGCATGTTTTGCCAACATTGATCTTCACGACGTACCAGTGCGCTGTCAAGCTTACCCATTGCCGACATCGTAACGAGCAAAGAGCGCGTCGAAGTGCGGGGTCTCGCTCGAGTAGGAGGTGGGTTCTGCGTCCCGTAGGTCGTCCTGTCTGTAGTCGTCTTCGTCGCCGTACTCCGGCATTGTTTCGCTACTCCGACAACAAGTTCCAACTCTATGAGCTCACTGGCAACCTGAGTTTTCTTGCACTGAGGAGGCTGGTGAATACGACTTGAATAGGTAAGGCATAAGGTTGGCCCTCTGGTCTTCTGGTGAGTGGCCTGAGTGCAAATTGGTGAATAACAGCCTCGAATCATAATGGCGCAGCGACAGAAAATAGCACACGCGTTCACCCGCTGCACAGTCTATTAAAAGTGGAGGAGGTGATTGGTACTTTCTCTGAAAGCTTGGGCTCAGTCCTAAGACAATTGAAAAGCATGAGGTTTCAGACCAGCAGCATCCATCAGACCTGGCACATTAGGGATCTCTAATATGGCAGCGATGGGTGGGTGCTCAAGCCTTGTTTCTCCAGATGGCGTCCGACATTTTCGCGACGTCGACCATTTCTGGACCGTCGTGGACGCGGAGGATGTCGGCACCCTCCGCGATGGCGGCGCAGCAGGTCGCCGCAGTCCCCCACGCACGGTCTTTCGGGTCCGGTCGTCCGCAAATGGTGCCAACAAAGCCCTTGCGAGACGCTCCAACCTGGTTGTGTGAGCATTCAAAACATCAGACACTGTCCATTTTTCAATGCAAACACAGCGCATACACGTGCATATGAGGATAATGCGATCCCTTACCAGCATTGGCAGATCACGACACGCTGTTTTGACTTGGGACAACTTCCGCAATAGCTGCAAGTTCAGCTCGCCCGCTTTCGCGAATCCGATGCCAGGGTCGACGATGATGTTCCACGAAAAGATGCCTGCTGCGACTGCCGCCTGCACACGTTCAGTCAACACTTCCGCCACCTCCGTCACAACATCTTCGTATTCCTATAGCGGAAGCAAAGAACACCTTCTGTCAGCATATCACACAAAATGTCAATGAAAAACCCTCTTATCATCATAAATAGGCTAATACCTTGAGCCCCGACATCGTCTTTGGCGTTCCTCTCATGTGCATGAGGACAATCTGCGAGCCATAGCGCACACATTCACACACAGATTAGTACTTCAAAGTGGACCAGTTAGTCTCCCCAGTCTAGCGCACGACGTACCGGAACACGCAGTTTGGCAACCGTAGACAGCATTTCGGTATCCTTTAGGCCAGCGGAGATGTCGTTCACGACATTTGCACCAGCGCCAATCGCTTGACGAACCACTTCTGCTTTCGCGGTGTCGATTGAGATCGGGATTGAGCTCTTTGCGCGGATACCCCGGATCACAGGGATCACGCGCTTGAGCTCCTCCTCCAGACTCACAGGCTCTGCGCCTGGACGGCTGGACTCGCCGCCGATGTCCAAGATGTCGACGCCCTTGTTCTCCATATCGAGCGCGCGCTCAATCGCATCCTGGGCGGTCTTGAGGTCGGCTCCATCGCTGAAACTGTCGGGTGTGACGTTCAGAATGCCCATCACGAACGTTTTCGATCCCAGCTGCCATGGCGACGACTTGACCACTGGCAACATGGGCACAGGTGCAATGAAAGCAGCTTGGGTTGACGCAATCAGACGCGCGTAAAGCTCTCGCATCGTGAGCTTGAGACCCGGGTGCACGAACTCTGTAACAATAAAACACACAGCATCATGAATATCGAGTGTGGCTAGATACTAAAATCAATGCAAGCGGTAGTTATGCACTCATCCCATACCTGGTGCGATGTCGCAGAACGGCGCCAGCACAAAGTCTCGCTCGTGGATGCGCTCGTGCGGGACGATGAGCGGTCCGTCGACAGTCTGCGTCGTGACGACCTCGTCGCCGTAGAACAGCACGTCCACGTCGATCAGTCGCGGTCCATAGCTGCATCAAAAATCAATCGATCGAAATCCATACATTTACCCAACGTAAGAGCGGCATCCGCATTCGCAAACATCCATGGAGACACGTCTGTGTATTGCAATGCGCACACTCGTACCGGAAGGACTTGACGCGTCCGATCTCGCGCTCGATTTTCTTGAACACCTCAAGGAGCGCCTCGGGCGAGAGCGTCGTCGTGAGCTTCAGCACCAGGTTGAAGAACGATGGCTGGTCCTCCACGTACTGCGGCGCCGTGCAGTAGAGTCGCGAGGTCTCCTGGACGCGGCCCGCGAGCTCGTTCAGCATGTCGATCGCCGCTTCCAAGTTGGCGAGCTTCTCGCCTGCATAGCGCATTCAAAAGTGAGCCAAATGAAGTGCAGCGTACATGTGTACAAAGCTCACTGTTAGATCACCCACGTGAGCAGGTTGTTAATCGATAGAGAGCCTCACCGAGGTTGGTGCCGAGCGCGGCGTACACCGTCACTTCCGCCATGCTGCTGCTGGTCGTGAGAGTGGCTCCAATTCAAATCAAATCCGCAATTGGAGTGGCGCGCTTCAGTGCGAGTAATGAAGACAACTCAATGTACGTGGTCCACTCTAAATTATGTATAAACAACTGTGTGGGTCACGCTATTTTATGCCTCTTGGGTTCTGAAATTCTGCATCTGAATGAACATTGGGAAACCAGTGCACAAGATGGCGAATGGTGCGTCCATCGAGGCAGAGATCTCGTCGCTCGAGCGTAACATGAAGACGCCTCTAACAGCTATGATTAATCTCTTTATGTGTATGTGTACGCGTATGTGTTTCCAGCGTCTGCGGACTCCGACTTGGTCTATCTGCTGCGCGGCCCGCAAAACAGTGGGTGTCTCTTTGCCGCCTTCGTCCTTTTTTCATCGTCAAAAAGATGTCGTTATCATTCGCTAACAACGCTGCATGTGTGTGTATGTGTCTGTCCTGCTTTAATAGTCGAGCCAGATGAGGTGAACTACCGCGAGCTCATGAAGCACTACAAGCTCGAGTCGCACCTGGCGAAGATGGCGGAGACCAAGCTGCCGACGACGTACCACCACTTGCTGCGCGGCGTGGGCGAGAAGACGACCGAGGCGCGCGACGCCAAGGGCGACCTGCTGTCGCTACTGCAGGGCGTGCCGTTCGACCGCCCGATCGAGCCGCTTCCGGAGAGCGTCGTCAAGAGCGCGCTGCAATTGCCCGCAGCAAGCAAGAGCGGCCCCGTGCTGCATACGCTCAAGAATCGTACGATATTGCGCTGTTGAAGAGGGTTCTTATAATCATTATTTTGTATTCATGGGTTGTGTTTGTTATTGTTATTGTTTTTTTTCCTGTGCAGATAAATCGTCGGGACTGATCCACGCGCCGCCGCCGACGCAGAAGGACAAGCAGCTGCAGGAGGAGAAGGCCAAGAGCAAGAGCAAGGACGAGAAGGACCGCAAGGAGAAGAAGGAGAAGAAGAAGAAGAAGCGCGAGCGCGAGGACGCGTCGCTGCTGCAGAAGCTGCTCGCGCCGCTGGTGACGGAGCTGCGCGGACTCACGTGGGCCGGCTGGATCGTCAGCGGCAAAGCAGGAAACCCTTTCATCCAGGTAAGGTTGATTATGGCTCATTGTCTTGATATATCGCGTTCACTCAATTGCCATGCTTTGATGGACTGCTTGATAGAAAATCACAAGGGAAAACTGCAAGCGCCTTGGCGTGCCCAACTACTTTGACTTTGTCAAGGAGCCGATGGACTTGACACGGATGAAGGTGAGGAGCGGGGTTTGTATATGTTGACAAGGTTGAGTCTCTTAAACTGGCAGTGTACTGAACTGTGATTGATACTCAACAATAGGAAAAAGTGGAGAAGGCCGAGTACGTGCGCATCGACCAGTTTACGAGCGACATCAAACTCATGGTCGCGAACGCCAAGACGTTCAACCGCGTGGGCGAGCCGGTGTTCCAGATGGCGATCGAGCTCGAGCAGCTCTACGAGTCCAAGCTCGCCGGGTACCGCGTGACGCTCGACGACCTGCAGCAGGAGCGCAAGAAGCGCAAGAAAGAGAAGAAGAAGAAGAAAGACAAGAAGAAGGACAAGTGAGGAGTGACTTGGAGTCGGGGTCATTCGTAGGTACACACTGCGAGAGCCGTGAAGACACTGGTGCTCTGATTCTCGCTTATTCAATTAGCAAACCTCAACATTAAAATCCACCTAGCTTCTTTTTTTCTTTTACGCCACGAGCTGCCACGTTTCTCGTCGGTGATCTCGTGAACCTTTGTCGCCCATTGCAGGATCTAATGTCGGAGCTACGGGAAGCCACCAGAGCGCCACGTTGCTTCCAAAGTACACTTGGACATTGTAGAAAAACGAGTTGCCCTCGAGCTCGCCGCGCTTGCCCATGAGGAACTCGAACGTGGTCATGCCGCGGTACAGCAGCCAGATGTGAAAGAGCAAGTAGCCCGTCAGGATCGCGCCGACGAAGAGCGAGAGCGCCCACGTGAGCTGCAGCAATGACATGTCGTCCGCGGGCTTGTGGCGCTGGCCCTGTAGCCGTTGATGCTCTTGCGGCCGCCACACGAGCTCCCACTCCATTGCGTTGAAGAACAGGCAGCTCAGCGACGTGTATACGAGGAAGAGCACAAAATACTTCTTGTTGTCCCAGCCGACGCAGTTGTTCGTCCACGGGCAGTGGTGGTCCTGTCGTACGCAAATGCAATAGTCAAGCACACATGTCAGCGATTTAAAGTGAAGCTAGCTAGCAAACAGGATACATACCATTCGGAAGACGCAGCGATGGCACGACGAGCAGTGGTGCACCAGCGCGGGCTTCTGCACATCGCAGCGCTCGCAGTAGCGCGTCACTTCCCGCACTTCATCGTCTTCGTCATCGCCACCTGCTTCCTCTAAATGAGCTGCTCGCACACGACTGTCAACTGGCGGACGACCCGTGGGCTGAACGCCCACGGCAAGCGCGTAGCTCCAGAGCATCAGCAGCGTGCACGCCACGTACGCGGCGTTGAGCACGCCGGAGCCGTGGAAGCGCACGACTGCGAGCCACGTGGCCATCTTGAGCACCATGAGCGCCACCGCGAGCCCAGCGATGCAGCGGCTCATGGTGAGTTCTTCTTGGTAATTGCGATTGTGCAACTGGAAGAATTTGATCTGATTTTTGGCCTGTTGGAATTGTAACGGTCCCTCCGTCTGCATCTTCTTCTATAAGAGCAGCTTTTGAAAGATATTTACCTCTACAAGAACAGGAAGTTGCGCTGTGTATTGGACCACCTTGTGTAACCAGTTCCCACAATTCAACATTCACTTTTTCTCTCTCGGCTGGAACTTGCATCTTCTCCTCCAAGCGCCTGCCTCGATGTGACGCAAGCTTTCCCGTCTTGTTTTTGTCTTTTATAGTTTACTATAGTGGACAAGCTTACGAGGATCCTCAACGTCACCAAGGCGATGATTATCACTGTCTAACATGCGCTAGAGAGAGAGAAAATAGGCAACGCTCTCAGCGAATACACTTACTTATGCCTGCGGACTGGCGTGCGAGTGTGGCTGGTGGATGGCGGATCCCTGCTTTCGCAGCGCGCGGTCGACGCGAGGGCGGCGGTCGTCTTTCTGGCCTGCGCGGTTGTTGTTGTTGTAGCTGTTGCTGCGAGGCGCTGGGTTCTCCTCGTTGGAGCGCTGAGGACGAGAGCGACGAGGCTTGCCCTCGCCGTTGCTGTTGTTGCCTTCCGCCTTGATTGGATCGCTGTTGTTACTATTGCTATTGTTGTTCTTGTATCGCACGCCTTGAGGGCGACGACGCTGGTTGTTCTTGTCGTCAGTTGAGCTGGTGTTCACTGGCGCAGACTGCGAGTGGTCGCGGTTCGCCCATGCCGATGGAATGCCTGTTGGAGGGTTCACTGGAGTCGACGCAGCAGCAGCAGCGAACGACATTGGCGGGATTGGGATCGACGCTGGAGACGGAGCAGCAGCCTCAATGACGACCTCGGTCACAATTTCCTCAACGAACTGCACTTCTTCTTCGACAACATCCTCAATCTCCTCTGGCGCATCTGCGTGCTCATCGGACTTGTCATCCGTCGCGTCGTCAAGCACTTGGTTGTCCACCTCAATCTCCTCAGCAAGTTCTGAGTCAAGCAGAGAATCCGTGAAGAAGTTGATCTCCGGCATTTTCTCTGCAGCAGGCGTCTCCTCAGGGCTTTCGACAACTTCGGCAAGCACATCCAGCTGCGACAGCTTGTCGACAATCTCGCGCAGATCTCTGTAGGTCGAATCGCACGCCATGATCTTGTCGCTGCGCTGCAAGTACTTCTTGGCTTCATCCAGCGACTCGGCCAGGTTGTCCTCGAACGAAATCTCGGCGACAGGACGAGTGTTTCCGAGCAGCACCTTCGAGAAAAAGTCGAGCACCATCGGGATCTCCTTTCCAAGCGCTTGGTGGAGGTTCACGACGTGCAGCGTCTTCAGCAGGTCTTGCACATGGACAAACGCGTCCTGGTTCGCTTCGACCGGGGTAGGCTCCACAGCCTCAGGGACAGGAGTCGTGTCAACGATGATCTCTTCGATAACAACGACCTCAGGCACGGGCGCAGACGCATTCGCAGCGGCAAGAGCAACTTCGGCAGCCAACTTCTCCTGCTCAGCCTTTTTAGTGGCTTCTTCCTATTACACGTTAAAATAACAATGTTGAGCGTAAGCCATCGCGCAAAGCATGCATAAGATACGACAGCAAAAACTAACCTGAAGGTAGACTTCGATGAACTGCTCACGAAGGGACTCGAACTCCGTCACGATCTTCTCCATCGCAAACTTGGTTCCGACAAGTTCCAATTGTTGTACATTCAGCACCTATGATGCACACAGACACGCGCAAAAAGCATCAGTTCACATGTACAGGAGACACACAACCTCCAAGGCGAAACAGTACATCCATCGCTCTCTGCCATTACTCACCTTTCCTTCCTCGGACTGCGCCGTCTCAAGGCTCTTGATCTTCTCCAGCTTCTTCTTGTACAACCGGATGCGCTTGTGCAGGAAGCTCAAATACGGGTGGTCGATCGTCGCAATGTTGTTCGCGTTCTCCTCCTCGTCCTTGTCGCTCTTCTTCGCACTGCCGGTAGAGTCGGTGAGCTGTTGCTGCTGCGCGCTCTTGCTCTTCTTCATCTTCTTTGCCGCGCGCTTGGAGATCGCCACGGCAGCCGGATCTGAAGAGGAAGCTGGAGCGGGGGTGTCGACCACCACGGCCGTGACCGTCGACTCGGTCGTCGTGACCGTCGTCTCGGTCACCTGCTGCTGCGGCTGCTGCTCTGCGTCGATAGTCGCCATTGGGTCTCTCGTGTGCGAAGGGGGGAAGGAGGATGTGGGAATGGAGCTCCACGCGGCTGGCTGCTGCTGCTTGCTGCTGGGACGTTGCTGCTGCGGAGCAAATGCGGAAATGAAAATGCTGTCCAAGTTGCCGTTTGGCAAGCCAAAAGCTTGCCGCACTCTCGCTTTTCCATGTTTTCCCGTACCGTAGATTATTCTCTTCCAATGAGAAGCAGTACTTTGACATTTCAGCCAATCACAAGGCGATAAACAAAGATTTTGTGGTAAAGAGGGGGAGAGGAGAGCAAAAGTGACAATGACACAGGTAACATCGAAGTTTTCGGCAATGGGTTAGTTACTTTCACAGTTACGAGTTCATAACTGTAAAGTGAATGATTCATAACGTTACTGGCACTGTTACGAACCATTCCAACAAATCTTGGCAGACCCATAGTTTGTTCAAGTCAGCTGCCAAGATTTTTGTAACAAAGATTGTTAGCAAAAATCTTGGCAGGCCGATAGTGAAACCAAGTCATCTGCCAAGATCTTGAAAACTTGAAGACGTTTCACGATCTGCGATCTTTTTTATGGAAAAGATCGCCTGCAGACAAGTACGCAAAATACGCAGATGTAGCAGACTTTAAGGCCCTAAGACGTGATCACGGACTTAATCGAACACTGACAGTCGAACCCAACCTCACCTACTACACTGCTTCCGTGATCTCGTCGAGAAGAATGTCCTCGGCCTTCACGCCGAGCCCGCTGCTGCTGCTGCTGCTGCTGGCCATCACTTCTGTCTTCGTCACCGGCTCTGTAGCTGTAGTCGTAGTAGTAGTCGTACTCGTTGTTGTCGTTTCGGTGGGCGTGTAGCCAGTCGAAGTGCTGCGTGCTTCGGTTGAGGAGGTCACGGTCTCAGAGCTCCCAGTGGCGTCAAAGACTTGGTCGTGACGGGATCCTGAGCTCGGAATCTGTTCGTATCCGCTTTCGTCGCTCTCGACTGTGGAGACACTCGGTGACGCTTCGAGCACATCCTGGTGGGTAGTGGTGGCTTCAGCACCAGTCTGCTCCTGGGTATCTGAGGTCTCTTGGACTTGAGTCTCCGTTTCCTCAGTCTCGACTGGTGGTGGCATCTGGATCACAACCTCGTCCTCTGGCGGCACGAGCCCCAGCTGGTCCTTCACGTGTGGACACACCTCGTCGATCACGGCGCAGCTTTCTTCAAAGAGCGTCTGCTGGGTCTCCTGGTTGCTCACTTTCTCCAGAATCTCCTCGGCCTTGAGCACGAGCAGCAGGTTGTAGAGCGACTGGAGCGTGGTCTCAAACACCACGACCGCGTTCGACGACGTCGCAGCACTCGAGCCGGCAAACACCAGCTTGGTCGCGAGCCGGCGAAGCACGTTCAGCCAGAGCTCGCCAAACTGCGGCAGCTCGAGCAGCACGTTCAGGTTGTGCAGAAAGGTCTTTGAGAGCAGCGTGACGCTGTAGAGCGCCGCCTCTTTCGAATTCTTCCACACACCTTCGTTCACTTGGTCGTCGAACGCAAAGATCACGTCTTCAAAGCACTGCTGCCACGTGTCTTTCGAAACTGGTGCACCAGGTTGCAAGAGCGAGTTGTACAGGCACTCCCACGCAGTCTTGGCGATCGGCGCGCGGTCGTCGTTCAGGTAGCTCAGCATCACGCGCATCACTTCGAGCCACGCGTTGCCGTCCATCTTGTAGGCACTGTCATTGTTCGCGAGCCCCTGCAGCAAGCGCAACGCGTCCACCGAGTACGGCGTGCGGTGGCGCACAAACTTGAGACAGATCGCGATCCAGAGCGTCACATTCTCGTCAGTCAAGTGACCGCCCTCCGCGAGCAGCTTGACGCTCTCCCAGCAAGGCGCGCGGCCATTCTTGTACTCGACAACATTCTCGAGGATGCCCAGTAGCGTCTTCCAGTCGTGGAAGTCGTGCATGTACACGAGGTTCGCCTTCAAGAGCATGTTGATGCCCGACGCGAGGCGGTCGCTCAGCGCCTTGTACATGTCGTCGTCCATGTTCAGCAGCATCTCGAGCGTCGCGACGAGCTTCGGACGCACCTTGTCGTCGTGAAAGAGACGAATGCAGACGCGGAGGATGTGCACGACGACGCGCTCGACCAGGCCCTGCATGTTGAGCTCGTTCAGCGGCGTCGAGAGGATTCGCTTGGCGTACATGTGGAACGGGTCCCAGAGGTTCAGTGGTAGGATGCGGTGCGAGTTGACCAAGATGATGTCGACGCTCTGCTCCAGCACGAGGATCGCATTCTCCTGCATCATCGCGTCCAGACCCGTGTCGGACGGCTGCATGATGCACTTGAACGGGTCGCGGCACGCCAGCAGCGTCTCGAGCAGGCTGATCAGCGACTTCTCCGGCAGCTTGCGCACCAAGCGTAGCCAGTTTTCCTTCTCCAACACGCCTCCACCGAGCTTCAGCACTGCGTCACGGAGCATTTTGTTCACCTGCGAGAAGCTGTCGTCGATTTTCTCTTCTTCCGCCCAGATCAACGACGACAGCGAGCCCCAGATCGAGCCGCTGTTCGTGTTGCTGCCGCCGTTGTTCCCGTACGCGGTGCCTTGGTTCCCGTGGCTCATGCTCTTCATGCGGCTGCGGATCGCAGCCTGGCGTTCTGCGAGACGACGCGAGCGCTCTCTCGTCTTCCCTGAAAGCCCCACGCCCGCCGCTCCAACGGCAGCTGCAGAGGAAGAGACCGTCGAAGACGAAGACGAAGATGAGCCGCCCTTTGGCGAATGCGCCTGCACCAAACCGCCGCTGATCGGAGGCAGCGGCACGCCACGCGAGTCCACGAAATCGTCAATCTCGACGAACGAGATCGGCACGACGTCCAGCTCGTTGAACATCAAGATGCACTCAATGATGCTGCTCCAGGCTTTGCGGAAGTAGTCGGAGCGGTTCTGGACAAACTGGAAGAGCAGCTTGAGCGACAGCAAAGCACGACGCGTCTTCGCGCCTTGCAGATGGTCTTCCTCCATGGGCGGGAGCGAGCTCGATGTGTCCACTTCAAAGCCATCGTTCTGTGGTTGAGAGCCCTCGCGCTCGCTATCTCCACTCATTCGCCGCTGTTGCTGGTGCTGCTGTTGTTGCTGATGTTGCGATGCGCTCATGGCACCGGACGCGCTGTTGCGCTTCACGCCTCCGCTTGAACTGGGCGGCAAGTACACTTTCTCGCCACTCAGGATGCCGTGCGCAAATGTGAGGAAATACGACGACAGCGAGCCCATGATCCGGTTAAACACCTCGCTAATGTCGTAGTAGAGCGCGATCTTGGCGCAATTGCGGAGTCCTTCGAGCGCGCGCTCCATGTTGGTGACGTCGCACGTTTTCTCAAACGCAAGCAGGATGCTCGTGATCGCCGTCTCCGAGATCAGGTTGAACATCTCCTTCTCGTAGAGCCCCGCGCGCAGCTTGAGGATGCTCGCGTTCGACGTGAAGCTCGCGCCGACCACGTTCTCCGAGCGCTTGAGCACGCCGTCCCACTGGGTCGAGTACCGGTCGATTGCCGTGTTGTTCACGTCCATGAAGTCCGACACGTCGTGCTGCATCTGGATCTGGTGGTTGTTGATGTTCGTGTAGAGCTCCGCCAGATACTCACGCGGCAGGTCCTGCCCGCCGTTGATGCCGCGGTTGTTGCGGATAAACTCGTCCATGGTCATCTTCTTGGCAATGTGGTCCGAGTGCAGATCCGTGTTCAGCATGATGATGCTGAACGACAGCACGTACGCGGCGTCCGCGTCCACCAGCGGGGACTCGCCGCTCGCCTGCAGGTAGTACTGCTTGGAGAACGCCTCCATCATGCGGTCGATCTTCTGCGCTTCACCGGGCAGTCGGAATTTCGCGAGGAACGTGCGCAGCGCTTCGTCCAACGTCGGCGTCTCGCGGAAGTCAAACATCGCAATGTACGCGTCGCGCACCGCGGCGTTGAACGGGTACTTGTCCACTGGGCCGTCGCCAATGTAGTCGCCGATGAGCGTCTTGTTGAGCCCTGGGGTGTGCAGCAAGAACGACGCGACCGACTCGGGCGTGAGCTTCTCGGGCAACAGTCCGATCTGCTGCGAGAACGCGATCCAGTTCTTCTGGTCCGTGTTGAACTTGTCCGCTGCGAGCGCGTAACGCTTCTTCGCGCGCTTGCGCTGCTGCAGCACTTCCGCGGTTCGCTCGCGCGCCGTGTGGAGCCACGCGAGCTGGTCGGGTCCCTCGGGGGCATCACCCTGGTCAGAGTCCGACTCGCTGTCACTACCGGACATCACCAGCTGCATCAGGTCGCGCACAGAGGACATGGGCGAGATCTCGTCCAGTGAGAGCTCACTGGACGTCCGGTGCTTCTGCACCGGAGGACCCGCCGCCCCCGATGTGAAGCGCGCCAGGTCCGAGCCCTGAAGCGACGAAATGCCGATGATGCCACCGCCACCGCCACCGCCACCGCCACCGTGCATCGCAGGATTACTACCGCTGTTTGGCGTATTCAACGGACAGCGGCGCGCGATCGAGTCGATGACGGCGAGCAGTCCTTCGAGACACAGCAGACTGAGCGCATTGAGACTACCGTCGTCGCTCTCCATGCCCTGGCAGTTGCGCGCGAGCGACTTGCAGAGCACTTCAAACAGGTTCGTGCAGTGCACGTCGCAATCGTAGTTGACGTAGAGATCCAGCATCAGCGCTGGCTCCCTGCAGAACTCGAGCAGCGACTCGAGCGCGAGCTCCTTCTGCTCGTCCGAGCACGACCGCGAGTCGATGATGCGCATGTGCACGCTCGTGAAGAACACCTCGAGCTGCACCTTCAAGTGGTCCTTGATCGAGTTGAACAGGTTGAACACCACGCGCAGCGTCAGCGACAGGATCGCGAGCTCGTCGGTCTCCGAGTTCTGCAGCAGGAACTTGGACAAATCGCCCTGCAGCACCGACACGAGGCCAGGGTGGTTGCCCAGCCCCGTGCCAGCGGTCTCCAGCACGATGTTGATCAGTCGCAGTCCGAGCACGCACGTGGCTTCGTCGTTGGTGGTCGGGGAGATCAGGCTCGCGAGAAACTGCAGAATGTGCTCCAGCAATGGGATCGCGTACGGGCCCACGCGGTTCCTCGTCTCCTTGTCGACTACCACGGCAGCAGCAGCACTCTGTGGCTCATGTGCATCGTCATCTTCCTCATCTTCCTCATCTTCCTCGTCATCTTCGTCGTCTCCATGCAAATGCTGCTGCACACGCTTGTCAACCGAGATCGCCCGCTTCTTCGGATCCAGCTCGTCGATGCGGTCAAACACTGTCAGCACCAAGTGCGCGAGCGTGTTCTCGGCCGAGCGCGCGAGGTGCAGCGACGAGCGCGGCTGGCAGCTGATGCTGTAGCAGAGCTGCACCATCTTCCAGAGGTTCTCGCCCGTGATCAGCGGCCCCACTTCGCAGCGCACGGCGTACTCGACGAGCTCGAGCAGTTTCATGAGCACGGCTTCGTCGTCCGATCGATGGGTCTCTTCAAAGCGGCAGCGCGACACGCACACCGCGATGCGGTTGATCGCCACGTCGGCGCGCAGCGACTCGTTCGTGATGAGCCCGTAGAGAAGAAACTTGTTGAGGCTCGAGATCGCCGCGCCCGTGATGTAGCCGCTCGTCTTCTCGGACTCGATCACCATCACGAACGGCAGCAGGTACGTGACCGTATCCACGTCCGAGAGGTCCGTCACGCTCTGCAGCTCGTAGTGGAGCTGCTTGAACGCGCGCATCATGGGCGACTGCGTGGCCGCCGGGATCTCCTGCGTGAAGCGGTCCATGGACGCCCAGCGCGCGTTCACGCGCATCATCGAGAGCACATTGTGGATCTCGCCCTTGACGCAGTTCATGGCAGCGGAACACGAGGCGTGCGCTTCAATTCCGCTTCTCTGGAGCTCTTTGCCAAATAATAATTCCTCCACATTGCAAAGTGCAAGCCGGATAAAGAAGATCTCTTCGCACAATATCTCCACGAAAGTATTTTGTATCGGATTTTTCTATTGTTCGTTTTTCATGTCGATTATATTTTTAATTTATATTATTACATACATCGTTGACTATTAAAATCTAAAAAGAAGACTCTTATCGACATGAAAGAACGAACAATACAAAATCCAATACAAAAATCATTCGTGAAGATATTGTGTGAAAGACGGTCAGCTTTGCTGATGTGGTCCACCTTGCGACATGATGTGGTCCACCCACGTCCCACCACGTCATGCGTTCAGCGTGAGGCATACTCAAGGCAAGTGAAGGTCCCTCCCCACGTGTGTAAAGGACAGTCAGCGCGCACATCTTTACGAGGCGGCACTCACATCAGCAGCTGGCTCGTCTAAAAATAATATCAATCGCGCCGCCACACGTACGCAAAAGGCAACCAGACACCAGTTTTTCTTCTGGGGCCATCAGAGAGACAACCAGTTGAAGCAAGAGCAAGAGCAAGAGCAAGACACCACGCCACACGACAGCCAGTAACAATGGAGGACGGCGGCCCCGCGCGCGCGGCAGCAGACTCCGTCACGTCCTGCTCGTCCACGAGCTCCTTCTCAGAGGTAGGTGCACATGCGGACTACTTGTAGCGAGTGTACTTGCTTACAGCAGTATGCTATGGAGAGATGGGGGCTGGTCGAATAAGATAGATAGATAGAGAAAGAGATGCGGACTGAAGTGCGCGCGCATGCATGGGTGCCCATGGAAAGAAATGCGTTCGCGCGTGGCTTTTCCATCGTTCGTTCTTTCTTTTCTGGCTTGATGACCATGATGGCTGTGGTGGTGGTGGCTTTTACTCACGGATACCTCTGTCTCTATGTGCTTGTGTGCTTGTACCGATGTGGTTCCCTCTCGTTGCTGTTCATCATGAATGCGCGATCGACAATGCGCTGCTGCTGCTGGTGACATCACGCGTTTATTTCGTGTTTCGAGAGCAGGAGACGACGCCAAAGAATGCCAAGAGCGACATGAACGGCACTTCGAATGCAGCAACGACAGGGTGGGGCTCGAACGCGTTCGGGCTCATGAAGGACCGCGCGACGATCGCGAAGAACCACTTCACGCCGCAGATCATCAACATGCGCGAAAAGACCTCGAAACGGTAAGTGGTACAGTGCGACGTGGCAGTGCATGTGTGTGCTGTGGACATGGAGTTCTCGCACGGCTCTGCTTTGTGTGTAGCATCGAGAGATGGAGAGTGAGACTGACGTTGCTAATGGGAAATGTGACCTTGCGCCGCTGTAGAATGGGGAAGTACCAGCCGTCGATCGATAAAGTCAAGTCGTCTGCGTCTGCAGGTGAGCTCATGGTACCTAATTGCATCCGTTTGACTGATGTGTCGATGACTAAAAAGAGCGTTTTGATCTGATTCGATTGATAGCTGCGATTATTGGACGCGAGAAGATGACTCCAGCGTTGAACCGCGTCAAGGAAGGGTCCACGCAGGGTATGTACAACAACGTATTGCTGGAGTGGCTGCTTGGAAGCTCTTCCATATGTTGACATTTTCCATTTCATCTGCTCAGGATGGTCGATTTTGAAGACAAAGCTGGCGTCAGCTGCACCAGTAGCGGAGAAGATCCAGACGATGGGGCTCAACGTCGTCACAGACATGTGGGTGGGCGACATGAACGTTGAAGTCGTGTTCGTGGAGCACCCTGCGCGCCTGAACTGCCGGTTCCTGGACGAATACAAGAAGCTGGCGTTGTCACCACCAAGCGAGGCGCGACTGAGCAAATTGCGCCTGAGTAAGGAAAATTCCACTCTGCCTTCTTTATCTACCGCAGAGCGCTCGTGTGGCTGGCTGACTGACACTTTCTGAACTGTGATGCTCGCTTCTTTTACTGTAGCTCGAACAGCGAGTAACAACAGCACCACAAGCAACTCGGATTCTCAGAGTACTTCGACAACCTCCGCCGGTGCGCAGTGCCTCGCGAATCGCTTTGTTCTCGGGAACATCCTGCTGTTCTGCGGAGATGTGCAAGTGCTTGGGCGGATGGTGTGCGTGAACAAGGCGTGCAAAGTATTTATTTCTTCTGAAAAGCGCTTGTGGCGCTTCTGCGTGCGCTACGGAGACATCCCTCAGAGCATCCGCTCCCGTTTCTGGGAACACGTTGCATCGTACGTGGCACTCGAAATGCTTATGCCGACGTTAATTCTGGTCGCTGATGCTCATGTTTTTCTTAATCTATTTGATTTCCTAGGGTTGAATCTGTACGCAAGTCATCGGAGCTTGATTTCGATACATATCTGCACATGGCGCTGTCAAAGGGCGAATGCACCGAGCTGATCATGACTGACGTCCGACGAACGTATGGCCGCGTTGCGCCGCATAAGCATCCACCGAACGCGAAAGGAGAAGTGGTCATGGACACCGACCAAGAGTTGATCGCTCAGCTGAGCGAGATCTTGCACGCGCTCTCCGGGCGGTTCCCGGATGTCGGCTACTGTCAAGGAATGGACTACATCGCTGCGCACGTGCTCGATAACGTAAAGAAAAGCAGCGAGGCACGAGATGCAGCGCGTGCAGCTCAACAGCAGGATGCCGGTGCTTCTGACACGGACACTGACAGTGAAAGCGCTCCGTTGAGTCCAGCAAAAGCAAGCCAATCCGCAGCGACCCGCGCAGAGGTGGAGACTGCGTTTTGGATCCTGGTGTGTTTGTTTGAGAAATATGGACTCCGCCAGATGTTCTCCCCTGGCTTGCATCGCCTGCAAGTGCATTGCTTCCAGCTACAGCGGCTCTTTGAGTTGGCTCTGCCAGCTCTGGCTGAGCACTTTGAGCACGAGAAAGTGGTGGCTGAGATGTTCACTGTCGGCTGGTTCCAGACGCTCTTCCTTTATTTAAACGTGCTGCCGCGCGAGTCGCTCGACCGCATCTGGGACATCTTCCTGCTGGAGAACAACTGGAAGATCATGCTTCGCGTCGCGGTGGCGATCCTGCAGCTCTCGGAGGAGCACGTGCTCGGCAAGCCCATTGACGAAGTGATGCAGTTCCTCAACACATTTGGAGGCAAGTCGGAGCAGCTGCTGGCGGCGGACGCGTTGGTCGAGAAGGCGCTGTCGGTCAAAGTCACGAACAGCATCCTGACGAAGCTGCAGCGCCAGCACGCTCGCCGCAAGAAAGCGAGCCCTGAACGCAAGTAGGTATAGGGGCCAGAGAGGGAGATTGACGGGCAGCGAGGTCCATTCGTTCATTATGTATGAGATGCAAATTTTGCCTTTTTGCCATTGACTTTGTGGTCCCATTACTGATCTTCGTATGCCACAGTTCAGATTCGCAATTATTTTACTGAGAATTGTCACGGGTGTCCTCCGAGTACTACTCGGGAGCTTACGAACAAACTCCGCCACATTCGTTTTGCTTTGCTTACGTTTCACATGCACAATATTTATTACTGCATCTACTTGTGGTCGGTCTCAGAGCTGGTTGAGCTCGAGCCGCCGCTCGATCGCGCGCACTTCGTCCAGGATCTTCTTCTGCGCCTTGAGCGTCTCCTGCGCGAAGCGCAGCATCATGTCGAGCTTCTCGCGCGAGATGAGCACGTCCTCGCCCACGTGGAGCTCGCCTCCTGTATCTAAGAGACCATCCGCCGAACTGGCATCAGCGGCAACATCAGCCACAGACAAGATATTGTGATTATGATTATCGTGATGGCTTGTCGACTCGGCGATGCACTGATCGGCGGCGCTGCTGAGCATCGAGACCGTCCCGCCGCCCGACGACGACCCGGCGGTGTCGCTCCCGTCCAGCACGTCGTAGTCAATCGGACTGCGCAAGTGGCTCTGCCGCACGCGCTCGAGCTCTTCGATCAGCATGCGGATCTCCAGTCGCTCTTTCTGATGCCGACGACCCCCGCGCCTGTGTCATGTGTACGTGCAACATTGTACAGCATTCAGAGTCAACATGCGAGTGCAACAAGGGCATCCATTTGCAATTAGAGTAAGACCTCATATACATACGCACCCGTGTGAGATCGTCTGCAGATCGCGCGTCTGACGCATCACTTCGCCGCGGCGGTTGCGCACAAGCTTGAGGAACGTCGTGTAGCCGAGTCGCGGCTCGCGCAGGCTGCCGCCGTGGAAGTAGAACTCGTCGTAGCCTTCCTCGAGCAGCTGCTCCGTCATCGCGCGGCTCGGCAGGTGGTCCAGCTGCTTGGCGCACTGCACGTACTTGCGCAGCAACACCAGCTGCAGCGCCTTGCCGATCTTTCGGCGTTTGTTGCGGCTGTTGTTGCTGCTGCTGCTTTCGCCACGCAGCGCCATTTGATGGAGCGTCGCGTCGTCCACTTCTTCGTCGCCATCGTCGTCGTCATCTGGGAGCGTGACGCCGACGTCCTCGTCGTCGTCGTCGTCGTCACCCCCAGCGCCGGGGAGAGCGGATGACGTGTCGAGCGCTCCGACAGCAGCGGCAGATTCCAGGAGCGTGTGGTGGTCGAACTTGACGCTGTCGTGCTCGTGGTCATGCAGGTCCTCCACGTCTTCCAGGATATCCATGACATCCGCTATCGCAAAGCCAAATGCCGACGCCTAATCGCTTGCAACGACAGAAGGGTTTTATACCTTTATTTACCGAACGTAAATAAAGGTATATTATCCTATTGTAGTTGCCAGCGTCGAATACGGTACAATACTGGATCATGAAAAGGCGCGAAGAGCTCAGGCACTCTTCAAGGAAGCCATAGCGAGACAGCATTGACTCAATCGATGGCGGACATCATCGACAAGATCGGCAAGTACTTTGCCGAGCAGGAGAAGCAGCTGCGCCAGGTGTACGTGCAGACAGCTCCACATGCAGCTCTGCCACCCACCACGTACCCTCATCGCAGCTCAGCGCATCAGCCGCTGCCTCCACGACAACAACAGCATCAGACTGTCGATCCGGACAAGCTGCCTGGTCGCAACGCGATCAAAGAGCGGCAGCCTCCGTCGCTACTCAGAAGACGCCTCTCACAGCAATCGAGTGGTAGTTCCACTGGCGCGAGTGCTCCTGGCATACCCGAGAGCGCTTCGCAGCAGCAGCTGGGGAGAACGCCAACGCCAGCAACAACAGTACCAGCAGTGCCGGCTGTCGTCCCGCCACTTGTGTTTTCTCCACCTTCTCGGCCCATCTCAAGGCGCGAAGCGAGCGCATTTGATACTGAAGACGCCTGGAGTGAAGTTAGTGACAACGGCTTTGGATCGTGGAGATCGGCGCAGTCGACTCACGATGCCAATCTGCCCGTTAGAAACCATCTCGACAGTTCAGCAACTCGCCCTGAAATGGAGTCCAGCGATGAGGATGGTGATGACGACCAAAAAGGTGGTGAAAGCCAAGCAAGCAGCAGCAATAGCAAACCGCCGGCATCAGCGAAGCCTCGAAAGATCCCATTCAAGCGACGAGGCTCACTCAAGAAGAAGCGGCGCTCGTCCTCAAGCAAGCATCTCGTCACTGAACCAGACCCGGAGCAGGTGAAGCGCGAGAAAGAGCGGAAGATCGCCGCAGCCCTTGTCCTCGCCCAGGAGCGAGCGAAGCGCATCCAAGCGGAAAGAGAGCAGCAGACGCGAGAAAAAGAGCTCGCGAACCGCGAAGAGCAGTGCCGCGTGCAGGACGAGATGGAGAAGATCGAGGCGATCCGGCTCAAGAGCAAGCAGTTTGCGTTGCGATTGCGTCCGAGTTCGGCACCGAGCACCCTCGGGGCTCCCTCGGGTTCCTTCTTGTCGCGGTCGAACGGATCATCGCAGTTGTACCCAGAGAGTGACAATATCAAAACTACGTTTACTACCAACAACAACAACAGCAGCAGCAGCAGCAGCTATTGTCCTGCTGAGGTGGACAATAATGATCCAGCAGCAGTGGCGTTGGAGAATGATACTGAGAGCTCACCGACCTTTCTGGATAACCTGGAGAGGCAACTTCGCGACCGAGTACGTACTGATGTGACTCCAAGTCTGCCTCACTGAACTCAACATCTGGATCTTGTCCTCACTTCCCTCATATATCATGTAGATGGTGATTGAGCTGAGGGTCCGAGAGAAGAGTCTGGCGAGCCAGCAAGCCCAAGAGCAGGAGTGGGAGCGCGTACAGTCCCAATTGGAGAAGCAGAGCGCTCGCAACGAGAAGAAGCAGCAGCGAATTTCCCAATTGGAGGCGACAAAGCAGGCGCTAGAGAAAGAGCTCGTGAACGTCCAGGAGCAGCTCCAGGCGTCGCAATCCCAGCGACTTGAGCTGGAGGAAACCAGTCGCCGAGAGCGCGTGCAGCGCCAGCGAGACGCCGAGCGGCACCTGCGCGCGCGCGTGCGAACGGAAGAGTGGAATCGCATGCTTGACGGCGAGAAAGCGCGCTCCGAGGTCGCCGCGGAAGCGAGAGAACGAGCGAGTCAGCGTGTGGTGTCACGTCTCAAGACGAAGGCGTTTGAGCTCAAGGAAGAGTCGCTTCGAAGGAGGAGAAGCCGGAGCAGTAGCAACAACAATGAGAAGGACGACGAAGACGAGTTTGAGCGTCTCAGAGCGAAGTTGAGCGGCGGAGCACCAACGTTGAGGCTGCTGTTTGCTCCGGAGCTGGCAGAGTTTGAGGAAGACGGTTTGCTGAGTGATGACGCTGCTATGACAACACCGATTTCGCCACCCCAGGATTTGCTTCGAGGTCCTGCTCGTACGTCGAGAGACCCCAGAGAGGCGGAGATGGAGACGACCGAAGAAGAGCTCTCAGTACCAGAGACCGATTCCAGTGCACTAGACAAGGAGGAGCCTGTGGTCCCCAGTGAAGAACCAAAGTTCGAGTGGCGAGTACCTCCATTCGAGGACCGACGGCTCTTTGACAGACTGCTGCTTCACGAGATGCTACAGAGTACTACTAGTACTAGCGATTCAGATTAACAACCAACAAAGTCACAAAAAAAAGCCCACGACGAACACTTGTGAACCAATTTCAATGGGTGTATATACAATTGTTTGTTGCGTCTATAATATGTTTTTTTTGTTTGTTTCTTCGTTGACGGTGCTAAACAGCCTGAACAAGCAAGCACTTGTAACAAAGTTGTGCTCAGTCGCTTAGTCGCTCACAGTCTCTCTCTCTAGTTCTTCTTCTGCTGGAGCGAGGCGTGGAACTCACGGATCTGCGCGTACCACTTGCGCACGTCCGCCTTCACCTGCGCCTCGTCGATCGTCGTGAGCGCGCGGCCCGCGAGCACCTGCTTGCCGTTGATCCACACGTCCGACACGCTACAGAAGCACACAAATTCACATACCAACAAGAGTCAGTACAT
>JAASFI010000558.1:0-23798 GCA_023333705.1 Globisporangium viniferum | reverse complement strand
TTGACGCAAGTGTACAGATATGTATTCTGTCTACAAATGCTGAGGCGAAAAGCAAACGTCCTCCGCTATACACACACATGCGTGCGAAGAAGCTTTTGATTTCCTATCTGCTGAAATCGGTTGCATGCAAAGTTTTCACTATGTACATGTAAAACTCCAACGCGGGCATACACTGCACGCGTGCTGTGACTCCCTCACCCGAGCGACTCCCCCACTGCATCAGCCCGCCGTTCGCAAGTCAATCACTCGCATGAACACTTTCGGGGCCACAACTTGCGGTAAATGGATGATGAAGAACCCGACTATGCAGCAGCTGTAACAGTAAAATGACGACCCTTGCACATGCACTTCTTTACTCATAAACACGCGCCTGCTCGCTTCAAGATCGATTACCACCCTTGTTCGAGGCTCCGTTGCACCAACGCTACTCGATACAACTGCCAAGTGGATGGATCCCCAGAGTAGCCTCTGCACGAGCACGAGGTCACCTCTGAGGTTCTCAATTCGAAGTTACACGATCATCAGAAGCGTAATTGACACTCTTACAATAATTATCGAAATGGCCCAATAACCCAACCATACTTGGCAAAATACGTCCTCGCAAAACACACTCTTCGTCCACTCAGAAGTCCATCCACCTGATGTCATTCTTTCACCAACAGCAGAGGAGCGCAAGCTGAAGCTGCCTCGCAGAACAACCACAGCAGCCACCGCCGCTGCGCGTTCACCACCGCGTGCTGCAAAGCGGCAGCGTGTGTGCCACCAAAGCGTGGATGTCGAGTGCGAGCACAGTCAGGAGATAGCAGCAGTGGCTCCGGAGCCGCAGCGCCGACTCCGGTCCTCACTCGCTGGCCACTCGGGTCGCGATGGCGTGAAAGTTGAGCCTGTTTGGACCCCAAGCCAAACAACTACGGTTGCTACAGCTGACGTACCTGCTTGAGTGAAGATCGAGCCGCGTCGTCGAAGTTTTCGCTCGTCAGTCTCTCGCAGTTCAGGTGCAGAGACAGAGGTGAAGGTAGAACCTAGGGCTTGTCAACAACTCCTAACCGCTATCGCCTCAGCATCTGCATCTGCGGAGACTGAGGTGAAGCTCGAGCCGCGGCGTCTTCGCTTCTCGACTGACCGTCGATCGGGCTCGAGCCTGTGGTGGATTCAGATATTGTGATCACGGCCACTACTGGGATACCAGCTGCCGAATCTCAGGCTCAACGCCACGGATCAAATCCCAATGATGATGACGAGACAGAGACAGAAGGCGAGTGTGAAGATGATGGCGATTCTCGCGACGATGTGTTGGTGATGGTGAAGCAAGCGACGAGGATGAGGACGATGAAATTGAAGACTTGGAGCTCGTCGACGGCTGCTGTTATGAGTGCACACAACCGCTACTGGTCGGACCAATCACATTTCAATACGACAAATACAGTGCGACCCTCACGCACTTGAGGGAGCACTGGCCGCAGAGCGACGCTAGTGGCGATGGTGATGGCGATTCAGAGGAGGCGACGACCGACAAGAAGCGTCGAGTGTACCGTCGCCAACTCGACGCTCTCTACGCGAGATTTGCAAAAGTGTTCTTACTGATGGCAGAGATGTACAACGAGTGGCTTGAGGGCATGGACGACGACGAGTCCAAAATTGTCATCTACGAGACGGCGCGGGCAAATCGACAAGACCCGGAGATGCTGCTAAAGTTTCTCGCTTTCCTCCAAGGTACTGGAAAGATCCATGTTGCTACACTGGTGTAAGCACCATCTAACTACTTCTATTCCTCATACCTATAGATGATTGGGATCACCATCAAAGCATAGAGGAGGTGGTGGACAATTCGAAGGGTTGGTCTTCAACCTGGGGCATACCATCTGGCAATTCTGGCGCGATTGGATTACCAGGCAAAGCGGAGCTCCTCACTATTCAAAGCTCAGGGTCGAGCAAGAAGTACGTGACCTCTACCTCCGGCAGCTGGAATTTCCGATGCGTCACGGCGCGGCAGTAGTCGCTCAGTTCCGTGATTGGAGCGCACACAACAAAATCGACAAGAGCAAGCACCGACGCGTTCACTGCCTGGAGAAGGCTGCCCAGCGCCAGCTCGAAGTACTAGCACCAGTCGTTGAGGAGATGAAGCGATTTGAAGTGCGACATAAAGCGGCTCAAGCTGACAATGGGATTGAATCGAAGGAATTGGCGTGGCTCGAGTACCTCGAGTTGGTGGAGACGCACGTTGCGCCGCTGATGAGCGCAAAGCACCGGGAACTCGCGTGGAAACAGTTGATCAGGTCCATGCACGAACGAGCGGTGGTGGCGGTGCCGTCAAGCGCAACTCTGTGGGAGCGCCACAATGATTTCGCAGAGAAGCACGGTCTTCACTGCAATGACGAGCTCTGGCTCTAGGAGGTATCGGTGATGAGTCTTCCGTCCGACTCCTCGATGTGGTCGAGTTGGCTTCTCAAGATGGAGCAAATGAAGACCGAGTACTCGATCGCTCAGATCCGAGAGGCGTTCCACGACCGGATCCTGACGCGCGTCGACCTGCTCATGATGGACGCACACCATATTGTGACGGTGTTTCTCACGTTTCTGGAGATCCTGCAGCGCGGGGCTACTTCAGTGAACCATGCTGCTGATCCCATGAGAATGCTCGACGAAGAGTACGATGCGTGCACCCAATTCATGGAAACCCACTTCCCAGGGACCCAGAAGTGGCGAGAATTACAGAGCAGCACGCGGAATGAGTCGACGTCGTATAGCTGATCGACGATGTACTGGGTTTGAATATTGCTCTCGAGGCTTGGGGATCTTTTCCTCGTATCGCCTCGCTTGGACAACAGATTAGCAGATTCTGAAGAGATTTACTCCACACCCCAGCTGTAGTAGTTTCTTGACTGCGCCAGCCCCGCGAGAAGCGCGGCGTTTTGCCTCCGTCTGCCGCGAACATGAACAGAATCCGACGCGCTCTTCTGTCTTCTCCAGGATGTATGCGGTAGGCGGAGCGCAGCCAACCAACCACTTCTCTCATGACACGGTCGGGAAACGCACACAGTCCCAGCTGTGCGCGTCTGCAATACAATTCCATGCTTTGTCATATCTGCACCTTTGCATGAAAATGGGTCTCCTAGCGAGCGATGCGACCCAGCGTCGTACGCACTGCACCAGACACCATCAGCAGCGCACTACGCTACACTCTCGGTCGCGAGTGAGTCAGCAGCGGCGGTCCTAAAACTTGAGAAAACCGAGTCCCCAACTAGGCGACCACCAAAGTGCACCCACACGACCTTCACTCAACCGTTGCCCATCCTGGACCATTTTCCTCTTTCGTGGGACACTGGCTTTTCGAGATTGCTATCGAGTACCTCGCTATTATACCACCACAGGACTTCCGCAAAAGAACTCGCAATGCAGTGGAGGAACACGCAGTAGTTGCCATTTTGCCATCAAGACAGTGAAGCAAGCAGCTGCTGTTTCCGATACTCTCGTTTGGTCTAAAACTACTATAGCAAGCAAGGAGACCACCATGAGCACGCACCTCGCCCACCGCCTTCCGTGGGTGTCGCTTGGCGAGGTCATCCAGGACACACGACCGACAACGCGAGGCAACTGCCGACCGACTCCCCAGCAACTGCGCGTCGTCACCCACTTCGCTCGGTGCCTCACCGACGCGGTCAAGGAGTTTGCAGCGGGCGACCAGTCCTCGGACGAAGAGAGGCGAGAGTACGACCCGACGACCTGGCGAATCGAGGCATACGGCAGAGGCGCGGAGGTCGGCTACTACTACAGCCTCATCGAAGGGTACGTCGAGCTGAACTTGATCCTCGTGGACCCCAAGGTCTTCGCCCCGATGGTGACGAGCTCCAATGGCTGGTGGTCCAATGCGGTTCGAGTCATGTGCGGAAGTGGCGACGGCAGCCACCCCCAGTGGCTTGCAGACCACCTCTCTCAGGCGTTCGGTGGCTACATGAAGCCACCGACTGGCGAGGTTCTGCAGGTCATACACGACCACTGCGCCAAGATCTTCCGGTGCATGTACAGCCACAGTGGCCAGCACCGCATGCTCGACGCTGACTTTGTTACGGAGAAGATCGCGCTAAGGTTCAGGATCGGCAACGAGATGCAGATGTGGTGCTACGACCATCCAGACGCCACTGACGGACTATTTCAAACTCTTAGCAGAGGAGTAAGAGTCTAGCGAGAAGTCTAAGCGATAACATTAAAGCAGTGAGTAGACTGCAAGAAAAATACACCACGTCCTTGTGACCATTCTCCGCAGCAACATGAAGAGCTGTCCATCCTTCCGCGGTTGCAGCGTCCACACACGCCCGATGCGCGAGCAGCTCAGCTGTGACGTCCTTGTGGCCGTTCCCAGCAGCGACGTGCAGCGACGTGCAGCGACGTGCAGCGACGTGCAGCGACGTCCAACCGTTTGCTGTCGAGGCATTGACGTTCGCTCCGAGCTCGAGAAGATGCCACACCAACCAGCGATGTCCATATCTGGATGCGGCTATCAGGGGCGTGTCGCCGTCTGCACAGACAGCGTCCGCAAAAATCGCTCCGTCATGCTGCAGCAGCAGCTCTCGCATCTGCGTAGTGTCGCCTTCGCAGCATGCAGCGATCAGCAGCTCTAGAGGGGATGACGTCGATGTCGAGGCGGAGGCATCGACCACCATGGCTTGGTGTTCTTTTTGAGCTGTGACTTGAGATGTGGTTGATGTCCTGAAATGAGTTAGTGAGTGAGGCGAAACCTAAATTTTATGTTTACAAACTGTAGTTTTGCACTTGCCGGATAATTCAACTTGAAAATCAAACGTGGGAGTTGAAATTCATCAAGAACATGATCCGAGTGATGGTCTATTTTTCATTTGCAAATTTGGAACAATTCCCTGATTCCATAGTAAACGCAAGTCAAGCGGGGAGCCTCTCTAACTTATAAAGAGGTAGTCCCCCATTGCTTACAAAAAGTAAGTCAAAAGGGGAGAACATGTTTATGGCCAACCAAAACTCTCCAATTTTGAATGAACTCATCTGCGTTTGGTGGCCAGAAGATCCTTCTGTGCTTTTGGCTCGCTCACTCTGCGCCACCACAGCACACCCGCCCACCAGCCGCAGTCAGTCGCGCAAAAGAGAAACAAGACCCCATCGGTACGTCCCCAGGCAACGAACCATGAGATGAACCATGAGATTATGGCGACTCTGTGTGTGCGTGTGTATTGCGTGTGAGTGTGGATCTGTCTGTCTGAAGCAAATGTGTGTGAGTGAGTGAGTGCGTGAGTGAAGAGCTTTGAGTGGCGTGCTGCGCTTGATGCAATCTTTGGTTCTGTGGCTGTGGGTGGTGGATACTGTTGGTACTAGCCATGAGTCGTTGATTGTTCTTGTGGCGGTACCATGCGTTTGTAAAAGAGTGTGTGTGGTGGTGCATGCTGGAGATGGTCGTGTGGCTTTACTTGTGTGCGTGTTGCTGTGTGAGCGAATGCGGATGGTTGGAGAGCTGGTTGGCAATGAGAAAGGCAGTGCTTGGAGGCTCACTTTTTATTTTCGCTTCTTTTCTACAGGCAGTTTTCCCTGTGTTGTGAGCAGTCGAGATGAACCCACCAGCTGAAGAGACCGTGCCTGCTGTCGCCGAGGGCGAGGCCCCACTCAGCAAGAACGAGTTGAAGAGACGCTTGAAGGCGGAGAAGGCCGCGCAGGCCAAGGCTGAGAAGGCTGCGCAGAAGGCCGCCCAGGCCGCCGTCGCTGGCCCAAAGAAGCCGAGCGCCGCCGATGAAGAGGACTTGGACCCTACGGCGTACTTTGCCAACCGTGAGAAGATGCTCGTCGAGCTCGAGAAGGAAGGCATCAACCCGTACCCACACAAGTTCCACGTGTCGACGTCGCTGCCAGAGTTCCACGAGAAGTACGGCAGCACCGAGGTCGGCAGCCACTTGGAGGACGTGGTTGTGTCGGTCGCTGGTCGCATCCACAGCAAGCGCGCGTCTGGATCGAAGCTTGTGTTCTACGACTTGCGCGCGGATGGCGCCAAGATCCAGGTCATGTCGAGCATCGACACGTACGAGAACGAAGAGGCGTTTGCCAAGATCCACAGCATCCTGCGTCGTGGTGACATTGTCGGCGTGAAGGGTTTCCCAGGCAAGTCGAAGAAGGGCGAGCTCTCCATCTTCCCGAGCCAGATCGTGCTCCTGTCGCCGTGCATGCACATGCTGCCAAAGGCGCACTACGGCCTCAAGCTGCAGGACACTCGCTTCCGTCAGCGCTACTTGGACTTGATCCTGAACGACGAGACCCGCGGCGTGTTCCAGACCCGTGGCAAGATCATCAACTTCATCCGCCGCTTCTTGGACGACCAGCGCTTTTTGGAAGTCGAGACGCCGATGATGAACATGATCGTCGGTGGCGCGACCGCCAAGCCGTTCGTGACGTACCACAACGACTTGCACATGAACCTGTTCATGCGTGTGGCCCCAGAGTTGTACTTGAAGCAGCTGGTCATCGGTGGTTTGGACCGCGTGTACGAGATCGGACGTCAGTTCCGTAACGAGGGTATCGATCTTACGCACAACCCTGAGTTCACGAGCTGCGAGTTCTACATGGCGTACGCGGACTACAACGACCTCATGACCATGACGGAGAAGCTCTTCTCCGAGATGGTCAAGGAGATCACGGGCAGCTACAAGATCACGATCCAGAAGGAGGTGGGCGAGGAGCCAGTGGAGATCGACTTCACGCCGCCGTTCCGTCGCGTCAAGATGGTGCCAGCCGTGGAGGAAGCCACGGGCGTGAAGATCCCGATCAACGACCCTGAAAAGTGTCTGCCGATCCTCGACGAATTGGTGGTCAAGTACGGCCTGGACTGCTCGCCACCTCGCTCGATCGCGCGTCTGTTGGACAAGCTCGTGGGCCACTTCATCGAGGACAACCGCGAGTACTGGAAGAAGCCATTCTTCATCATGGACCAGCCAGTGTACAACTCGCCGTTGGCCAAGTACCACCGCGAGCACGACGGTCTGACCGAGCGCTTCGAGCTCTTCTTGGCCGGTGCCGAGATCTGTAACGCGTACACGGAGCTCAACAACCCGAAGGTGCAGCGCGAGCGCTTCATTGAGCAGATGGAGCAGGCTGCCGCGGGTGATGACGAGGCGCAGCCGCACGACGAGTCGTTCTGCACGGCCATGGAGTACGGTCTGCCGCCAACCGGTGGCTGGGGCTGCGGTATTGACCGCATCACGATGTTCCTCTCGAACAAGTTCAACATCAAGGAAGTGCTGCTCTTCCCTGCCATGAAGCCGGACGAGCAGGTGCACACGGGCGAGAAGGCCAAGGCCGGCGCGGCGGTGGCCCAGCTGTCGCTCGAAGACCTGGACAAGCGTCTCGCGTCCATGACGTTCTTGAACGGCTCTGCGCCATCGAAGGAGGACGCCACCGTGTTCGAGCGCGTCAAGGTCATCGGCAAGGACATCCTCAAGAAGCACCCAAACCTGGACAAGTGGTCCAACTTTGTGAGCGCGTTCCCGAACGAGCTGCGCGCCAAGTGGTAAAGAGAGAAACCGAGTGGGCAGTGCGATTGAGTTGCAAGGTAGATAGACTTATCTACGATGCATTTGCGAAATACATGGAGTTTTCTATCATTTGAATGGAGTGTATACTTTGCTCAACAGAGAACTGACAATAATGGATGTGTGTGGTTATATTTCTTTCATCGTTTAAATAGTTCCGAGTAGCTCTTGATGCCGAATGTCTACGCCACTTCCACAGCCTTGGCCGCATCCTGAAGAGATGCGAATCGTCCTTCGAGGATGCTAAAGTTGCTTCGCAAAATCGGCAGCGCGTCATCCCATTCGTCCTCCTTGATCATCATGAAATCCATCGCGAATGTGCTCAAGTAAAACACCATCGTGCCGGAGCTCAGCAGCACACGCGTCTGGCCAGCGACGATGCCAGTTTCCGAGAACCCGAGGTTCGTGTCCCCCACCTGCACCACTTTCCACGAGTCTGGAGACACCATCACGCCCTGATCGCCGCTGGACGCAAGCGTCTGCATCTCCTCGACGAACGTCTTGTCGTACGTCACCACCGAGATGTCGTCGCCAGTTTCCGAATAGCTCAAAAACAGTTTGCCATCTTGTGGTGATGAAGATGCGCCACTGTAGCTGCTGTTGTGTCCGAAGAGCAGGCGAATAAGGCTATACATGTGGCGCCGCACGCACGACTTGTCGATCTGCACGAGGAACAAATCGATGTCTGGGACGCTCAATACGTGGTGGTGCACTGCAAGGTCCTCTTCGGCAAATGAATCCGCTGGGTTTGGTCTCTCTTCTTGCTCGGACAGGCTCGTTTCAAGCTCAAATCCGTCGCCATTCTCCATTTCGACGTAGCAAAACGATTCCAGACACCTGATTGCGGTCTCAAGATCCTCAATCTTCACGAGCACTGCACGGCATGAAAAAGAGAGTATAAGTGAGCCACTGTCCAAACTATTCGCCCACTATACGTTAAAGCATAGCAAACACAAGCGCTTACCGTAGTCTGTCTGGTACGTGGAGATCTGGAAGACACTGATGTTGTGCTTTGCGAGCTGCGTCGTGAGCTCCGTGAGCACCGCGAGCTGGTTCAAGAACGCGCCTGTGCCCGCCGACGCGACCTGCAGCGCTTTCCATCGAATCGGCTCGTATTGCAGTGCGCCATCCAGGAAGATCGAGAGCAGCTGCTCTTCAAACACAATCGAGATCTCGTGTTGGGTCTCCACGTAGCTGAGAAACCGCTGCACCGACGGGTCCATGCCGCGGCGCTCGGACGAGTAGAAGAGCAGCTCGAGCAGCGTCGGGATCAGCAGCGCGTGCCTCTGTTGTCGCTGTGCATCGCCACTGCTGCTGCTGCTGCTGGTTTCGGTGGAGGACGACAACGCCGGCGCGAGAAACGGATGGAACGGGTGCTGGTTCGCGGTCTTCTCGACGCTCGTGATCACCAGCGACGGTGCCAGACAGATGAGCTGTACCTGTGCGTTCGCCATGCCGCTCACTCTTTCTCTGTGTGTGGATGGATGCGAACAGCTCTTTGTGGCTGGAGGATTGGCGAGTGAGTGCTGCTGATCTTGAGCGGTTGGTTCGTTGACACTCGACTCGCACCCTTTCATCTTCCTCCCCACGCTGCCATTCAGTCAGACAGGCAACTGTTCTCACTTTGTACAGAGAAAGGGGCCTCTGAACCCCACGCATACAAATTTCGCTATGTTACTGAAAATACTGTGTACGCAAATTGTATAGGGCCATTCGCACTCGGAGCCACCAGCGTTTTCTGGTTTTGGTTGGGGGAGCCACACGTACTTTCCACGCAAATTTTATACGGCCGTTTGCATTCTCTTGTTCACGTGCATACTTTAATCAAGATGTCTGAAGGGATCCCTATCTCCAGCCCCAAAGCGAGAGTGTTGGTCGGTCCTTTTTTAGTGTGGCAAACGATAAAATTAGGATAGACATGACAATCCTTCCCGCCAACCCTGCGCGCGCAGAAAGCGAAAGCGACCGTGAAGCAAGGGAAAGCGGCACGGACTGCGCGGAAGAACTGCGCGCGCGATCGCCGCACGAGAGAGCAGCGGAGCGCGGGCACTTGCGCAGCAGACGACGATGAAACTCGCGTGCGTCGCGTGTCGCAAGACGGTGGCGGTTGCGTCGGCGCAGGATCCCGCCTCGCGCCGCCCCACGAGCGCTCGCAGCGGCACGTCCCCTGGTAAACTCGGAGGGACAGTGCGCAACAAGAGCGACGATGGCGACTCCAAGCAGTTGGCGGTCGTTCTTAATGAAGATAAAGAAGATGTGAAGGCGCGTGGACAGGAAGCGGGTCTTGCCCATGACGAGATGGCGCGGTGTGTGGAGTGCGACGGACTTTTCCACGTCCCATGTCTTGTGAAGCAGCAGCAGGAGCAAGGTGATACCATTGAAGAGGTTGGCGATTGGAAGACAAAGACGTTCAAGTGCGCGCAGTGCAGCAGCACGACGGAGAAAGGAAAGTCTTTTCGTGACACCGGCAGACTCCCACTGCTTGTTCCGGCAGGAGCGCTGAAGTATCTCGCGATTGAAATTGCGGCTCGTTCAAGTGTCGACGGCAAAAACAAGAAGAAACAAGTGCAAGCAGGAAAAAGGCGGACTGGTGACGCAAGTGACAGTGACGGGGAAGAGCATGCTGATTGGTTTGTGTTTTCGAAAGAAATTGAGGTTTGCACAGCCTGCCGCCAAGTGCACATCGACGACACCGACAAAGCTATTTGCAGCTCGTGCAAGGCCTCGGTTATCCACCAAAGATGTCATTCGCCAGGAAATTCTGATCAAGGTGCTGGGATCGCGCAAGCTGAAGCCTCGCCATCCGCACAGCAAGGGAAGAAAAAGCTTGGCCGCAAGAGGAGACGCCCACTTCCTGCGGATGCGAATGTGTCGTGTCACAAATGCTCCAATACCAAGAACGTTGCTGGGTCGACAGGAGATGTTTCTTCGCGAAGTATCGCCATATTAGCGAGACGAAGTGTGGACGCAGCAGGAGACAGCGAAGATGATGACGTGAAGTGGTGGAAATCCTGTCAACAATGCAGTCGCAAGTTTTGTCTTCAAGAATTTTGCGACCAAAAGCCTTCCGATGCTGATCTCAAGATGATATTGCACTCGACAGCTTCCACCGGCGACCTCGACAGTCCTTGGACATGCTTGCATTGCGTGAGGAGCCCAGCATCCGAGCCTGAACCGACATTGACTATGGAAACGCCGATCGAGAAGCCCGTCGCTGACCAGCCGTCCGTCCATGTTGAGAGCGTCGTCCAGCCTGAAATCGATGCTCCGCCTTCCAATGACGCAAGCATGGCAATGATGCTGATTTGTGGTGGTTGTGCGAAGGAGTTCGAGATGACTAGCCTTGATCCACCATTATCGGTAGTTCCAGATGGCGATTGGTTGTGTGCAGCATGTATCGTCCCTGCGTCTTCGACCACGACTGCTACAACTAGCAGTCAAGAATCAGCTCCTCTAGAAATCTCGCCAGTTCCACAAGAATTGGTGACGCTGCTCATCTGCGATGGTTGTGAAGGAGAATTCGACTTTGCTCAGTTGGTTCCGCGGCTGAACGAAGTTCCTTCTGGAGACTGGTTCTGCAGCTTGTGCCCAGGCAACGCCCAACCAACGACGGTGCCACCGCCTGTGAGTGTAGGCGAGCAGTTGCCGCTGGTTGACGTCACTTTGCTGATTTGCGACGGCTGTGAGGGCGAATTTGAGATGGGAGCTCTCAACCCGCCGCTTGTCCACATTCCTGAAGGAGATTGGTTTTGCTCAGTTTGCGAGTCGACAAGAAGGGGCCGAGCAAAATCCAAGAGTCGAAGGGATAAGAAAGGAAAGCGCGTATCGAAGCCGAACAACACCACTCTTCCGCCGATTCCGACCGCCGCACCTGAAGAGCTGGTAACATTGCTCATCTGTGACGGATGTGAGGGAGAGTTTGATGCTTCGCTATTGAACCCACCTCTTGCATCTATTCCAGAGGGCGACTGGTTTTGCCCGACGTGCAACGTGACGAGATTTGGAAAGACAGCTGTGTCAAACGGAAGGTCTGGAGCGCATACTTTGCGGGCAACAACTGCTCCCTTCGCTACAGTTGACCAACCAGCTATTGCGGCGAGCTGTGGAGGATGCGGCTCGAATATTGATCAGCAATCGATTGTGTCGAAGACAGCTAGTGACATCGCGACTGCGAAAGCACTTCCACTTTGCAACGGATGTCAAAGTACGTCCGGAGTGACTGCTGCCCTCTCAAATCACAGCGAAGAAGACAACAAGCTGCAAGAAGAAGATGATGTTGGCGATTCTGATTCGCAGGGTGTTCACGCTGCTGATCTGGACAGTGTGTCGACTGCCTGTCGTCGTGCTGGTGGAAAGAAACGCAAGCGTGGAATCGGCTATCAAGCAAAGAGAAGAGGAAAACCGACGAAGAAAAACGAAGAACCTTCAAGTATCATCCCAGTTGTCGACGACGAAGAGAGAGCCGAACCCGACTTCCTTGGTTCCGGGATACATATCCCACTGCCTGTTTTTCCGTCATTGAATCGAGTGCGCGACGAGATGAATGGAGCAAAGCCGAGCGGAGGAAGTGTGAATACAAACGCCATGCTTCTCCTCTCTGATGACGATGACAACGTTTCAGGGGACGAAGCAGAAGACACTGTCGTCATTGTTTGTGACATGTGTCTTGCTGACTTCAACCTGATTGAAGTGGTTCGGAACACAGCAGTGAAAGCGGCGCCTCCTCCTCGACCCTGGTACTGCAACAGCTGCGTGAGAAGCTTGAAGAGAACCCGGAAGAAGCGACAGCGATTCTCGAAGCAAATGCTGTTGGAAATGCAAATCTACGGTGAGCTTCTTCGGCCGACGTCCGCCAAAGCGTATGACCTGAAAGCTGCTGCGCTGCGAGGGAAACCGCCGAAAACGAGTAGCGAACTGAAAAACATGTTTGCTCTCGTTGGGAAGCGCGTCGGCATTTTCTTGAAGTGGGACAAGCACTGGGTGGTGGGGAGAGTTTTGGCGTTCGAAGCGAGCCATCCGTCCTTCCACCATGTGGTTCGATTCGAAGATGGTGTCGAAAAGTCACTTCCGCTGTATGCTTTTCCGATGGTGATTGGAACCCAGACGATGCTATACGTGAAAGTGCCGACTCTGCAAAATCAGTGGTGGCCGGGACAACTGCTGCGCCTGAATCCGATGGCGAAGAAGTTGTTGACACCGGATGCTGAAGACAGCGACGTAGCCATGGCGAATTTCCGTCTCGTGAGCATCTACGCAAGTAACGATTGCAAAGGAATGACTGAGAATGTGTCGTGCTGGGTACCGAAGTATCTTTGCAGGTCGATGAAGAAGTTCTCTCCTCGTTCTGCTGATGATGCGGAAATCATCGATCCGGCGTCTGCGCAGAACGGCTCAGCCAGGTTTACAGCGTCGGCTGAACGAGCGAAAGTCGAGCGAAACTGCGAAAATGAGGTGCTTCAGGCAGCATTCAAGAAGTTGGTGAAGCTGATTTGCATTCAAAATGACCATCGGCGACAACAGTTTGGGGAAGCGTTGATTGGGCTCGAGCTCACGGATGTCACTCAAGCTAACAGCTGCATCACCGACGAGAGCCATCACGGCACGTTCAAAGTTGCAAGTTTTGATCCTGAAACGGAGACGCTCGTGCTGGAGAGAGACCAAGTGAAGGTGAACGTGGATCTTGCAAGCCCATCAAACCGGTACTTCTTGTCTAAATCGGCGGACTACGCAGAGATCGCGTTGCAGTTTTACAGCTCGAGTGTTGCTGATACTGAGAGTTCGCAGGAGAAAGAGACCCGCGCTGCGCTGGATGCTGCCATTAGTAGTCTACCGTCGAATCAAGTAGAAAACCAAGAAGTTGAAGCATTGTCAGCGGATCTTCCAGCAGAAAAGAGATGTTGCGGTCTGTGCTTGCTTCCTGCTCGAGTGGTGTCAGAAGAACCCGTCAATGAGGCAGATGAAGAGCTTGTGGAATGTGTCAAGTGTTCTCAAAGCTTCCATCTAGCTTGCTGCGATCCACCTCATGACCCTACTCCGTTGCTGAATGAAGAAGATGGAAGTGTGATCCTCGACGATCTGAAGGCGCCATTTGTGTGTAGTAAATGTACTGTTTGTGCCGGATGCTCGAAGCACTTCAATGCGCACCAAGATTTCGCGGATGAAGCAAGCGTGGAGTTGAAACCACCCAGCTGGTCACAATGGCGCTTGTCTCTCCAAATCGCGGCACTTTGTGCTGAGTGCGTCCCATTCTACGATGCGAATCAGTTTTGCGCGGTGTGCCTGCAAGTTCTCAACGATGATGCCATCGCGACATGTATTGGATTGCATTCATGCTCGACGTGCCAGCTTTGGGTGCACGCTGAGTGCGAACCAGATCCACATCCAGTGTTCACATCGTGCAATGACAGCGCAGATTTCGAGCTGGGCGTTCAAGTGGACTTGCCCGAAGTTCCAGCTTCAGCAAATGGGGGTGATCGGTGTGAAAGCAAGCTCTCATCGGGTGACGACTCCGCCGATGGTGTGTCCAACTTGCTCGCAAAAGATGCGCTGAATGCAGTGTCTCTTGCTGAGTACGACTTGGCTGCTGGAGAATCCAAGCCGGCAAGACTCATGGATGAGGAATTCGCGTTCAGGCTGACGTTCAAGGACACGTACGATTCGAAAATCATGAACAAGTATGAGTGTCTGACCTGCAGGAAGAGTCGAATGCTTCAAGTGATCCACCGATTGAAGTCTGAAGATAAGCTGGAACTCTTTAAAGAACCCGTGACGAAGATCATCGCGCCGACGTATTTCGACGTCATCAAGCAACCCATGGATTTAAGCACCATGCTGAAAAAGACTCTCCAAAACGAGTACACGCGTGTGAACTTCCGAGATTTCCGAGATGATTTCGAGCTGATGTGCTTGAATGCGGTCACCTTCAATTCGAAAGAGCGCGACTTCTTGATTTGGCGAGAGGCTTGGCGGTTTTATGGGCAAGGTCAGCGGATCTTGCGCCAAACAGCCCCAAAGAGCCGTATGAAGCACCGGGGCGGCAAGTATCACGATGCATTGGTGATTGCGGCAAAGCGCCAGCTTCCAAACAATTCTGCTATCGGAAAGAAACGACTCCAAGATGGTTCCGATCCTGTAGATGATGATTTTTTCGGATCAGTAAACGGCGACAACGAGGATGACTTGGACGCCATGGAGGAAGACAGAGACAATGAATATGGAAAGGGCGGATCTGACGAACAACTTGATTCTGCGGACGCTCAGAAGCTGAGCGATCGAAAGCCAGACGCTGCACCTGCTGAATCCATCGATGGTGAACTGCAAATGAAGAAATCCGAGGCGGTCACAGGCTTATCGGCTCTACCAAATTCAGGTGTGGCGCCAACTGCGACCGGTGCTGGCGCGTTGAGTTTTGTCGCCCCGACTGCGAAACCCGAAAGGAAACCTCAACCAGTAGAAGCCGCAATTGTCCTTCAGTCCGAGCTCGGCGAGACCCTAAAACCACATTCTGCGATCGAAGTGTTCAAGATGGTGCAAGCGCGCTCGTCTGCTCACACGTATGCCTGGATGGATATGTGCCTCACTTGCGGAAGTGCTGGCCTGAGCAGCGAGATGATCTTTTGCGTTGACTGCGGAGAAGGATTCCATTCCTTTTGCGTGCCAGGAATGACCTCAGATCGGATAAACGGGAGCGACCATCTTCAGGCATTCTGGCGCTGCCTGAATTGCAAGATGTGTGAGATCTGTGGACGACCTGGAGGAGATGGCGACTCCACTGCCTTGCACTTCTGCGGTCATTGTGATCGAGGATACCACGGATCCTGTATGCTTCCAGCACTCGGCAAACCAGACTACGATCAGGATCTCGGTGATGATACCAAGGACAAATCTACTCGGATCTATTGCGCGAATTGTGTGTTCTGCGAAGAGTGTGGGAAGGACCAGCCCGAGATGACGTACAGCTACGACCGGAACGTCTGTCTCAGCTGCAGTCAGAGCAAGCAATTCGAAGCGACCATCAAGCAAGAGAAAAGTAAGCCGCTGCTTCAGATTTGGACCGCTGAAGCTCGAAAGCAGAAGAAGGACAGCGAGAAATGCCCTCTTTGTAAACTGAGGTGGGATCCGGAGGACGAAGAGCTCATTCAGTGTGATGCGTGTGAGTTGTGGGCACATCCAAAGTGCGACTCCTTGCTGACTGACGAACCCGAGAGATACAAGAATCTAGTCGAAGATCCAAGCGCTCTTTACATATGTGGAGTGTGTCGTCCGAAAGAGAGAAAAAATCTGTCGAGTATCCCAGATAGCTGGAAATGTCAAGTGTTGATCGAGATGATTCAGCAGAAACGAGATCAAACGGATGCGAAGTGGAAAGAAGCGCGAGAGCAGTTGAACCAAGCGAAGCAGTGGAAGTACTGGAAGGACCAGACGCCCGTGTACTTGTACATTCTTCGTCTCGGCGAAGAATGCTTGAAGAATCTGGCGTTTCGAAGTGTGAACTTTCGTGAAAACTGGACTCGATTTACGAAAGAACAAGAGCTGACTGAGAATGGCGTCGTCGTTCCTTCGTGGCTTGTGCAGAAGGCGAGTCGATACTTGCGATTCAAGCGGTATTCTCGAGGTCCGAAGGCTTCGCTTCGCCGCCAGAGTCGGAAGTCCGGCAGCTTTTATTCCCAGCACGGAGTCGAGAAGCAGAAAGATGCCAGCGTCATTTCAGCCATCGTCTCCGAGGCATGCAGCTGTGCGGCTCTCTTAGCTTGTGTTCACCTGTTCTATGGGTGGCGTCCGTTGCCGAAAGTCGTGTTGCACTTGCTGGACAGCGAAGCCACTAAAGATCAAGGACACGGGCGACTCAGCGACCAAACGATGAAGATGTTGCGCCAAGAGAACGCGGAGATGACCCTTGACGAAGAAATTGTGATGATCAAGAAGCAGTATGAGAGACGAGTTGGGAAGAGGCACCTGGTTCGTGACCAAACTGATGCTGGCGATAGCACCTTCAGTGATCGAGGTGCCAGCCATGACGCGAGTGGTAAAACCTCTTCATCAAGTAGCATCCGAGCGGTGACGACAACCAATTCTTCGGAGAAAACCGAGATCCCAACGACTCCGAGTGGTTCGACGATTGCTCAAGACAGCCCGAAAGCGAAGCAAATGGTCAAAATGACGAAAGCTGCTCCGCTATGCGGCTGGCCATCAGCCGACATCAGTGACCCCTCGAATACGACACCAGACGGCTCTGGGTCCACCTCGACTCAACTCGCAGCCAGAAGCAATGCACGCCCAAAATTTGCAGACAATCGCTTCTGCACCTTCTGCTTCATGATTGGCGACGATTTGATGTGCGGCCGCCTCATCTACACGGACAAGGATCAGTGGGTGCATGTGAACTGCGCCATGTGGTCGGTCGAGGTGTATGAAACAGTGGAAGGCGTCCTACAGAAATGCCAGAAAGCCAAGAACCGAAGCCGTCTGATCCGATGTGATGCGTGTGGAGTCTTGGGGGCGAGTATCGGCTGCGCTGTCTCACGATGCCAGCGCCACTTTCACTTTCCGTGCGCGTACGACTACGGGGTTGTGTTTCTCCCCAACGGCGAGACATGCTGCCCGAAACCAGAGCATATCGCGATGGTTTCGCGAAAGCAGAAGCTCATTGCTGCTGCAGCTCCGCCTGCAACTGTAATCGAAATTGCTGCTGAAGCGACGGCTTTGGATCGATCTGACGCGCAGGATGTTCCTGACGTTGGAGAACATTACATCCACGTCACGACAGAAGTTGGTGATCCCAACGCTGAGCAATCGAGCGAAGTCCAGCAAGACAGCATTAAAACTCCAGCGGCTACAGAGGTTCACGAGAAGAGCGATGGGCAAAACGGAGCGCGGAACGAAGGTGCATCAAGTGATCAAGATGAGGTGATGCCTGAGCCTGTAGACCAATTCTTATCATCATATTATGCAGCTCCTGAGATCAGTGTCGAGAAAGAGCGCGAGCTTAACCAAGACGCAAGCGAGCAAGCACCTCAGAGCAATGAAGTTATGGCATCTGAAAAACCTGCGACCACTGCTGCATCCGACACCTCAGACCTCGCGTCGATTGAACACGCTACAGTTTCTGAGGAACTGCCCGCTGTAGTTCCTCAACCTCCTGTATCCGCGCCAGTGCTTCCCGTTGTGGACCCATCGCCGGAACCTCGTCGGCACCTGCGCAGCGATCTGCCGATCCCGACGTCTGATCTGAAGAAGCAAGGAAGCAAATCTCGGAGACAGAAACGCCCGCAGTGCATCAGGTTAGGCGCACTCACGGTTCAGTCGTTCGGGCACATTGTGATGGGAAATCCGTCGTTCCACAGTCGCGAGGCGATCTTTCCACTGGGGTTCAGGAGTACGCGCATCTTTTGGAGCTCGCGCTCGTTGCAGACGCGTTGTCTGTACGAGTGCGTGATCACGAGCACTGACATCGAAGATCGACTGAAGGAAAAAGGGAAGAAGAGACCTGCGTCGGATCACGAGAAATCGAAAACTCGCGCACGTGCAGTTTTCAAAATCGTTGCGTCCGACGACCGAGATCGCCCGATCGTGGCGTTCACTGTCGACGATGCGCTGATTGAGCTTCGAGGTCGCCTGGTGGCGCTGTACGAAAACCAACAGTACTGCTTCGGTAGCAGCTACGACAAGAACCCGTTCGTGAGTCGGAGTTCGTGGTTCTCGTACGGTCTCTCGGGAGCGCATTTCTTTGGTTTTGGTGTTCCAGATATAGTGAAAGAGATTGAGCAGCTGCCACACGCAGCGACGACGAGCATCAGCCAGAGCCTGATTTCAAAGAAACTTCTCGCCGCCACTCCAGTTGGCGGCGGTTCAAGGAAGAGACGCTACGATGAAATGAACGCTCCTCCTCCTGCGAACAGCGCTGACGCCTCAGCAAATGCCAGCGAAGAGGTATACGTGTTCACGCAGCATTTGCCAACGCCGAAGCAGTTTGAGGACGCGCTTCATGAAGTCGAACAGTTGGTGGTCGCAGAAGAGCGTGCGCGCCTGTCGTCCGGATCGACTCGAACAGACGGGTACGAAGGACATCTGACCCAGGGTGACGACGATGGCGTGCCACGCGCAGCTCCGATCCGCCGGCGCCTGAACAAGCAAGCCACCCGAGAGACACCCGAGATGCAATCATCGGCGAATGGAGCAGCGAACAACAGCAACGTCAACAATAACAACAGTACAACCAACGCCAATGCCACTGGCGGTAACAATCCAAACGCTGGTGGCGCAAACACGAAAGGGAGCAGTGGCGTTGCGATGGATCTGGAGCACCTGCCGATCGCGATGCAGTACCGAGAGCTGCGTCGTCGACCGTTTGATGAGCGCCTGGAGGTGCGCAAGTCCAAGATCCACGGCTACGGGTTGTTCACGAAGGAGACGATGGCGGAGGGCCAGATGATCGTCGAGTACCAGGGCCAGATGATCGCGCAGGACGTCGCAGACGAGCGTGAAAAGTACTACGAGGAGATCGGCATCGGCAGCTGTTACATGTTCCGTCTGGACGAGAAGACGATCATCGACGCGACGCGCGTGGGCAACCTCGCGCGCTTCATCAACCACTCGTGCGACCCGAAGGCGTTCGCGCGCGTGGTCACCGTGGAGGGGAACGAGAAGAAGATCGTGATCTTCGCCAAGCGCGCGATCGAGGCCGGCGACGAAGTCACGTACGACTACAAGTTCCCGATTGAAGACGAAGCCATCCGCTGCGACTGCTCGGCGCCGAACTGCATCGGGCGCATGAACTAAGCAGAATCGGATTGGAATCATGGTCATAAGTAAAAAAAAGTCTGAGCGTACGAGTATGTGTTTTGAGGTATTTGCATTGTTCTCGGCTGTGCATGCAACTCATGCAGTACTCCTGGAGCTCTACACGAACCTGGCCTCCGAGGTGTCATCGGGGTGCATCTTTAGATACAGTTCGCGCACAGGCGCGTTCGGCTCGTATCCATTGGTGCTGATCCAGCTGTAGAGCGTGTTGTTGCCGTCAGGGAGGGCGTCGTAGTTGCCGGTGTACGTGATCGACGCCGCGTTGGGGCCGCGGGGGCGTGAGCAGCTGGATGTCGCCTCGTTCAACACTCTTACCTCCCATTCCCTCCTGGAGGGAACAGATAAGCTTGCACAACTCTATATTCCTCCCTATATATATTTCCGAAAATTTAAGCTCATAATTAAAGGAAACAAGCCCGTTTAAAATAAACACACATTATTCGAGGTGGTTCCATCATGGCACCTTCAAGTACCCACCCTCATTTCCAGAAAGGAAACACACCACACCAGCGCCACCACCAAGCACGCCTCCAAGCACGCCCGCCAGCTCAATGAGAAGCGCCACTTCATCGAAAGCTACTGCGTATGCACTCGACCTACTGCTCGACGCCTGTCGCAAGGGCGACACCATTCTTGCGTGGCAGCTGCTGCTGTCGCCCACACGAGCAGTTTCCGTGGACGCAGTCGGCGCGGAGGGCGAGACCTCCTCATCGCAGCAGCCAAGCACGGACACCTCCGGTTGGCAAACGCTCTTCTGGAGCTCGGAGCGGACGTAGATGCCAGGGACGTGAATGACCAAACGGCGCTCTATTTCGCTGCGTATCACAACCGAGTGGAAGTGGTAGCTGTGCTGTTGCAGCATCACGCGAGTGCAGATGCCGAAAATGTGGCCGGTTGGACGCCGCTCTGCATTGCAGCGTACAGCGGCCACGAGCACGTCGTCTCTCTGCTGCTGAAGCACCGCGCCGACGTGAACGCTGAAACCGTGAATGCAGTAACGCCGCTGCAGCTCGCTGCTCAGAATAACCATGTTGGCGTGGTCGCTACGCTCCTGATCCATCAAGCCAAAGTCGATGTTGCAGACCAAAGTGGAGTAACCCCACTTTACTTCGCTGCTCAAAACGGCCACGCCGGTGTGGTGTCCCTTCTACTACTGAAGCACCCAGCGACCGATTCCCTTCGAGCCGTAGCTGTGAACGGATGGACCCCTCTTCATGTTGCTGCTTGTCAATGCCACGTGAACGTGGTGTCAACTCTACTGGCGCATCGAGTGAACGTGGATGTCGCGGAGCTAGGTGGAGACACTCCGCTTCACCTCGCTGCCGAGCGAGGTCATTCGGATGTGGTGTCTCTGCTATTGAAGAAACACGCAAACGTAAATGCTGCGAATGCGGAAGGAAACACTCCACTTCATTGCGCTGCTCTTCAAGGACATGCGAACGTGTTGTTCCTGCTATTGAAGCACAAATCGAACGTGAATGCTATCAATGTGCTTGGGGCAACGCCGCTCTACATCGCTGCACAGAACGGACGTGTGGATATGGTGTCTGCGTTGATCGAGCGCAGTGCGGACGTGAATACTGCGCTTACGAGCGGACCAACTCCTCTTTTTACCGCTGCAAACCTGGGGCACCTTGCCGTGGTGTATTTGCTACTGAAACATCAAGCGGATGTGGATGCTGCAAATGCGAACGGAGCAACTCCGTTGTGCATCGCTGCCCAGCACAATCGCAAGCAAGTGGTGACTGCGTTACTGGCGCATCGAGCGAACGTGAATGCTGCGCAAGTGAATGGATTGACTCCACTCTTTGTTGCTTCGCAGAACGGACATGCGAACACCGTCGCTGTGTTGCTGAAGCACCATGCAAGCGTGAATGCTGAAACTGTGAGTCGAGCGAGCTCGCTTTTCATCGCTTCACAGAACGGCCATGTGGACGCGGTGACTGAGCTGTTGAAGAATGAAGCAAATGTGGATGCTGCAAACGTGAATGGAACAACTCCGCTTGCTACCGCTGCTCAGAACGGTCACGTAAAAGTGGTATCTCTTTTATTGAAGCATCGAGCGAGCGTCGAAGCTGCAAATGTGAATGGAGCGACTCCACTTTGCGTCGCTGCCCACGAAGGACGCGTTGACGTCGTGGCACTGTTACTGAAGCACCAAGCAAAAGTGAATGCTGCAACTCTGGATGGAAGAAGTCCACTTCATATCGCTATTGAGAACCATCGCCTGGGCGTGCTTCGTGAGCTGCTGAAGCACCAGGCGAGCCTTCATGCTGCGAGTTTATACGGCTGGACTCCACTATACACTGCTGCTGCTCACGGTTACGCTGACATGGTGTCGCTGCTGTTGAATTATCAAGCGAAAGTGGAAGTTTCAACTGCGAGTGGATGGACTCCGCTCCACGTCGCTGCTTGGGGTGGTCACCGTGACGTGGTTGTTGTACTGCTGTCACATCGAGCGAGCGCCGACGCTGTGGAGGAGGAGGGGTTGACCTCTCTCCATTTTGCTGCATCTCAGGGCCGTAGTGACGTGGTGACTCTTTTGCTAGAGCACATGGCGAATGTCGATGTCTCATCTGTGAACGGACGAACTCCGCTTCATACGGCTGCTGAGAGCGGCCACGTCAAAGCGATGGCTCGTGGAGCTAACTGTGATGCTGCAACAGTGGATGGATCAACACCGCTTCATATCGCCGCTCACAGTGGCCGCACTGAAGTTATAACTTTGCTGGCATCTTCAGGTAGCTCGACGCTGGAAATTGCTGATACTCAAGGAAACACCCCCATTCTTGCTGCCGCTAGATCGGGACATTTCGGTGTGGTGAAACTCCTCATGAGTGTGGGGGCATCTGTGCATGTCCGCGCTGCTGATGGTGAAACGGTGCTGGTGTCTGCTGCTCGATGGCGAAACTTGAGCACGATCACGCTGCTGTTCAATCTTGGACATTTGTCACCGAAAGCTACAACTGGTGGGCGAGGATCGCTCCTCTCAGCAAGTGTTCAATCACTGAGTGGTTATCAAGAGCAAACGTTTGAGTTCCAGCAAATGTGGGCTCACGCTGTCGATCGGGTGATGAATATCTACGGTCAACTCGTCGAGTCTTCTGACTCAATTCAAGACAGCAACTACCAGTTTATCATGGTCGTCTTTCACTTCATCCGATTGAGCAAGGTATGTTCGTCACGCAGTGCGTTCGTCCGACTCGTTGCAAGCGACACAATCGCCACGCGCTTTCGCGATCTCCACATCGATCTCACGGTCTTGGAGCAAGGTTTGAACCAAGCTTCATTCGATCCAACACACACTGACTGGAATGCACAATGCAGCAAGGACGAGCGTGTGCTTTTGGAGATGCTCCGAGAGAGAATCGAAGGCGCGACGGCCATCGAGTTCAATTAAGAAAGCAAAGAAACCCAAGTTGAGGTTTCATCACTTCTTCAACACAAAGTGCGGGTGTACGGAGACAAATGCAGTCCAGATCTGCTGGATTTGCTGGAGTTATCGTTGCACAAAGTACGAGAGGCATCCGCTGGAGAGTTGCAGTCAGTTCCAGATTGGTTCATTCCCCCGCATGAGCTAGATGCTGATCAAGTTGACAAAATGTGTGGTGGCACCACACGTACAGTGCGCTGGAAGTGGTCGAGTTCAGCGGTGATGGTCAGCCAGCATCGAGTGAGGCGTTCTAAGTTTGTAGAAACTGTGGAGAAATGCCGTAGCTTGAGCCATCCAAACGTGGTCAAGATGTTTGGCGCATCGCACCTTCGCTCTCCGTTCGTGGCTGTTTTTGAGAACGCGCTAAGCACGAGTTTGCGCGAGTATTTGTCGTGTGAAGAGAACAAGTCCGAACTCTGGCAGAAGCTGTTTGAAGTATCTCTCGGTCTCAAGTATCTTCATGAGCGCGGAATTATCCTCGAACACCTTCGATGTGACGACATCTGGGTCGGAACAGACGGCATTGCTAAGATCAACGCATTTGTATGCATTCTGCCGATCGATGGTTCAGACGAGAGCGAGCAATTCGAACGTTGGCAAGCCCCAGAGAAGATTCGCGGCGAGGTGGCTTCTATCGCAACCAGCGTGTTCTCCCTTGGGATGTGTATACTGGAGGCGTGGACAGGCAGAGCGCCTTGGGAAGCTGATCCGAATGGCGAAGCGAACGGCAGTGTTGCCTCCAAGGTTAAAAGAGGCTTTCTACCGAAGCTACCCCACGGAATGACCACAGATCAGAAGAAAATTCTCGAAGGAATGTGGCTTACCGATCCGTCGAAGCGACTAACGATTTCAAGCGTGGTTCTTCGGCTCAAGCACTTTGCGGATGAGCAGAAATTCAAGCTCAGGTCCCATGGTAAAACTAAAACTGGAAAGATCCAGCCGTACGACATTCAGCGATTCGAGTTCTCGAATCTGGAGTCTACGATTCACGCTTTCCTGGATAAACTGGAGTGGAGATGCGAGTA